>ML821277.1:0-27736 GCA_009831015.1 Picea engelmannii
GAAGAACCCTTCTTATCATTCAAAGACAAAGCACATTGATGTTCAATATCACTTTGTGAGAGACATGATTGAAGAAAAGAAAGTGTCACTGATGAAGGTGGACACTTTGAAGAATGTTGCAGATTCATTAACAAAATCTATGAACACTGAGAATTTCTCTTGGTGTAGAGGATCCATGGGCATTGCTGCCCTGGATTGTTGACTATGTAACCCTGTAACCCCCTGTGTGCAAAGAAAACAACAAGTGGGAGAATGTTGGGTATGTGTTATATTATTTGCACGATAAGTAGTGTCTGAGTGCCTGCGCCGGGCGCACAGAGGGGTAAGAGGGGGGGCTTCTAGGCCCCCCCTCGGGGGGTGGAGCGCCCCGCGCGGGGTTTCGGGGGCAGCACCCCCGAAATTTTTTTTTTGGGCCGACACATTTTCTCCGATTTCGGGCCGACATATTATCGCTGGGCTGACATATTTTTGGGACGACATATTTCCGGGACCACATGATATTAGGTGGTTTTCGGCACATGGTTTTTGCCGATGGTTTTCTATTTCCGGATAAGGAATTAGGGTTTTGGACTAATCCAGGTCATTGGGTTAGGGTTTTGGATGCCGCTGGCTCCTATATGTATATTGTATTGTAAACAATGTAACACAATGTGTATCAATATAATATATGCTGGTTTTCCCGGTTTGGGTTTCCAGGTGAAAAATCTCTGTGTAATGTTTGTATTTTCCATTGCATCTTTTCTGTTCTTTTCTGAATATCGGTTTGCAGTAGATATTGTACAAGGTTAGGATTTACATAGACTCAATGATGAAACCATGATATGTAGGAGGCATCAATCAAGTTCTCCATAGGGACTAGAAGAGTAACGATTCAGTGGAGAAATGTAACACACTCACGACGAGGAAAAAAAAAAATCGCTTTCCTTAAAGGACGGATTCTCCATCCATGGTTTCTAATTTGGAAAGTTGGGGAACCAGTCTAACCTCCCGGTCAAGGATCTTTGATTCTTAAGCCAAACGGCTCTATGAGACCTTGATGGTCTTGTTTTGTAATTAAACAAAGACCCTTTCGACTTCCAGGTGCAGGTCTAATGCTACCCACGACCTTCCCCTTTGCGCTTGCAAAATATCTAAGTTTGGGTTCTAGCCCCATTTTTGATAAGCCCCTCCTTGACATGACCTTGGGAAATGTCCTCAGATAACCACATGATTTCGGGTGTGACCAAGGGTTGTTTGAAACCAAATAACTTTCACCCCGCAATTCATCCCGAGCCTCCATGTGTCCTTTCTCCAAAACCATGGTCTGGATTGCGGCTTGCCCTCAACTTTTAAAGTTCATGCACCTTCGATCCCCGCAATGTGACGGGACCGTCAATCTCATGATCTTGACAGTTCTTTTGAACGTACGTCTCATATCTGTCCTTTCAAATTCTATGGATCACATCTAACCCTTCTAAATCAACGGTTGTCATTTTATTCGTGATTTGGGCTTCGAGAGTTTCAACTCTCAAACCCTTTCCCCACTAGATTTTACCTGGAGTTGACGATCCACTGACATGTGTCTCCCTATGATCTGACTATTGAAATCCCTTTGGTTCTTCAGGCTTCAGACTCTTCAAGTCTCAACTTTCACCTTTCCTAGAAGTATGCAGATTTCTACCGCGTGTCCACTTCAATCGGACGGTTGAGATTCACTACTACATTTTACGCAGAGTTCACAAATTTGTGCCACGTGTCTTCTGGATCAGAGAGTCCAGATTCACTTTAGATCTTCGGGGTTCAGTCGTCTCAATTTTCAACTGAAACCACAGTACGGTTCACCCGGAGCTCGCGATCTATTAGCGCATGTCCTTTTTGAACCAACGACCCTTGTCTCCTTCGGGACTTTGGCCTTCTAAGATCTCAGATATCAGTTTTCCTCACTCTATGTTTCTCCTGGAATCGTTTTACCCAGAGTGCGTGATCTAATGACATGTGTCCTCCCACAAATCGACGGCTCCTCACTGCTTTGGCGATTTAAAACTCTTCTCCTTCACATTCTCATGGAGTGCTTCCACCCGGAGTTCATGATCTGTCGCCACGCGCCCTTCTGGATCTACCCTCCAGACTCTCTTCAGCTTTCCATCTCTTCTTCTTTCAGGGCTTCGAGATTTTGTCTCACTCCTCACTTGGAAACCTTGAAGAAGTTTTCCCCGAAGTCTCTGATTTATTGACACATATCTCCTGTTGGCCAACGGACATGATCTACCTCGGCTCTTTGGATTTAGGGAGTTTCAAGCTTCTACGCACTCATTTCCTTTCGAAGTGCATTCATCAGGAAACTTCAATCTATCGATACGTACCCCTCCTGGTGATCAATAGTCAGGACCTACTTCAGGTCTTTACCCAGAGTCCGCAAACTTATGCCACCTATCAACTAGATCCGATGGTTGACGTTTACTTCAGGTCATTACCCGGAGTCTACAGGCTTATGCCACCTATCCTCTAGATCTGACGGTTGACGTTTACTTTGGATCTTCAGATTTTGGGAGTCTCAAATCTTAACTGAAACTTCTCGAAGAGATTATCCAAAGCTCACAATTTGTTGACACGTGTCTCCTAACGATGAACGGCCATGATTTCCTTCTCCTGATGATGAACGACCTTAGATTACTTTGAGACTTCGTAACTTTGGTAAGTTCACTTCCTTGTGAATGCAAAGAACTAAGGTTTGTGCACCTTGCCTTGATCAGATGATTGTTGGTCCTCTGTGCTACGATCCAATGACTACTAACGCTCTTCCTCCTGATCTTTTGATTTCCTCTAGCTTAGAATATTTTCTAAGTATTCAAAGGCCTCGGCCTTTGTCCCCCCTACGAGTCTGTCTCTTGGACCTCGTCTGTACTTCTAAAAAGTGCTTATCTCTTCCGAGATTGATCTCCTTGAATATTTTGATTTCCCACTCACTCCTTGCGTTTCAGGGATCTTGTCAAACTCAGATCGAAGGTCAACAACGATCGACAGTTCACAGTAATTGCGGGGCCCCAACATGCATGCTCTTTATCAGAGAGTTTGACCTCCATAATATGGAAAGTGCTTTCCCAACTTGGTCTAACCAGAATCATTGATCTTCCAGCCTGATGAGATAAACGACATTGGCGAATTGTGGGCCATGAACTAGCACATCCACTACTTTCACTTTCACAGTTTGCAATGATTCCCTACCCTCGATCTCCATTCATAGATCGACAGTTTGCAGTGATTGCGGGGTTCAACCTCCGCAATCAGGGGAGTGCTCACTCGACTCTAGTCTAATCCTAGTAATTGATCTTCCATTCCCAATGAGGTCAATGACATAGGTTGATTGTGGGCTATGCACTAACATGTCCGCTGTCATATTCTTAAGTCATGGGTAGTTCTGGTAACTTGACTATCATCTACCTTCTAGATCTGACGGTCGGGATGGTTCTCTGGCATCCTCATATCTAAGAATCAGATTTAACTTCAGGACTTTGGAACTTTAGGGATTTCACCTCCCTTACAAAAAACTCGCTCAGTTCACCAAACTCGCAAAGTCTGA
Organism: Picea engelmannii; assembly: GCA_009831015.1. NCBI lineage: Eukaryota > Viridiplantae > Streptophyta > Pinopsida > Pinales > Pinaceae > Picea > Picea engelmannii. Next base: position 3,560 of record ML821277.1, read on the forward strand.
ATGACTCCAGGGTTAACTCCCACGCTCTTTCCCGTACCCAACGGTCACAACAGACCATGGCTTCTTCCGAATAGATTTCGTCCGTTCATCTTCCAAACAAGAGACCTTTCCTTTCGATACTTCAACCTCGTTGTTCTTCCTGAGCTTCATTAGCTCTGAAATGATTAAGATCTTTGTGCTCTTTCTCTTGAACTTAACACTTGGAAGAATTCTTCCACACACCCCTTACGCTCATTCCTCAATTCTAGAACTTATGTGGTTCTCGGTCTCTGCCTGCCTCGTAGAGAGCCTATGCATACATGCACTATCTCTCCTGAGCTTTAACAGACTCCCTCCTCCAAGGGACTCAGAAAAACTAGGAGTGTCGACATGCATACGTGAAACTATACCCAAGGTCGACGAACTCACAGTTCGTGGATCTAGCTTAAGCCACCACAGGGTACAAGCATTTACGAATACAAAACATGTCCAATCCATATAATTTCTTACCTTCCTAATTACACAATCAAGAAGGAACCAAAAAGGGATATAGTATAAATCATTAAGCAAACATATCCATCCCTGGGTCATTCACAGTATATCTAATTTTATTACACAATTATAGCTCAATTTCATAGGGTATGAGAATACTTATCTATTACAATTTGCATCCAACTAACTTACTGTGGGTGTGTGCCTTTCCAACCAGCCATAGGCTCAGATGCATTCATTCTTAGCACTCTGGCCACCCCCTTGCTAAGCCATGATATCACTAGGGAACTTACGCCATTTCTCAGAAAGACTCTCTTTGTCACCGCGACCCTGTGAGGTTTATCAGATGCTTCCTCAGCATCAAGCTCATGTTCGGGTCCTTCAGGTTGTGTTCTCTACACTTCCTTTGGGTTCACACATCTCGCTTACGAGCTTGTGCTCTCTTCTCATCTTCCACTCTTTCGGTGTGCGTGTATCTATCTTACCTTCCCTCCTTTGGAAGGTTTCTGACCTGTCCTGTTCCTTTTTTCAAAAGGGAGCTCGGGTCTGTATGTCTCTGTGTTACTTAGGGATGACATTATGTATCTATACCATGCTTCCATTCATGGGGGTGGTTGATAATTCAACCACTAGTCCTCTCTTCATTAACTGATTTCTTTTCTCTAGAGATATCATGGCTCATACTTCAAGGCTTCACCCCCAACAGTCAGTTATGGGCAGTTTAACAATAACACATTTACACTATCCACATGCCTTAGCATGGTAATCCTGTTTTATTATTAATTACAAGCTGGGGGGAACAAGAGTGTTACAATTCCCTCCCCCTTAAAGGAACATTGTCCTCGATGTTCTTTCTCAAAAACACCTGTCATGCCTTTCTCATTCAACTGTTTCAGAAATCTTGTTCCTTCTTTCTCAGTCAGGTCCTTTTTTTAGACCCTTAATCTTGGTCACCTTATTTTCATAATTCTTGGACAACAAGCACTTTAATAATAGCCTTATGCGAACACATTGCATAAAAATTTCTAGGAAAATTTCATAATCTTAGTACAATAATTATTTGCGCAGTTTGTGGATTTGTATCCACATGGTTGTTTTGTTATCCAGGCTCATTGATTTTCCTTGACATACCCATTGGGTGCATGATCCCAGTCAATAGTTTACAAGAACTATCAGGGTCTCATCTTCCTTGTGGTCACTCACCCTCCAGGCCTAGGCTTAGGCATCCCCTTCTCTGTTATACAGCCCCTCAGGTGATCCATCTTGCCTTTCCAAGGTTTTATCGCATAGGAAGAACTACCCATTGTTTGCATGATCCCAATCAATAGTTTAAAAGAACTATCAAGGTATCATCTTCCTTGTGGTCACTCACCTTCCAAGCCCAGGCTCAGGCATCCCCTTCTCTGCTATACATTCCCTTGGGTGATCCATCTTATCGTGCCAAGGTTTTCTCGCATAGGAAGAACTACCCATTGTGTGCATGATCCCAATCAATAGTTTACAAGAACTATCAAGGTCTCATCTTCCTTGCAGTCACTCACCCTCCAAGCCCAAGCTCAGGCATGCCATTCTTTGCTATGCATTCCCTCCGGTGATCCATCTTGCCTTTCCAAGGTTTTCTCACACAGGAAGAATTCCAGAGACTTTGTCGAGCCTTACACTTGAGGCATCCCTCAGAATTTCTCTGCCTAGGTGTCCCTATGGCTTGTGTTACATCAACACAAAATATTCTAGGTGATCATGGATTACCACGGGGTTCTCATGGCTCAACAGTAGCCATTTTTCATCATTTTTCCTTTCTAGACAAATCTTTTCTTCTCACACGTATCACAGGCATATAAAAATTCATGAGACATCATCATAAATTTTAAATTCAAAATTTCTTGTAAATTTGTGACCCATTGTTGGCCCTTGGGTATGGAATAAGGAAGAAAGTGAAGAACAAGGAAGAAGGAAGGCAAAGTTATGAACTATGTGGAAGACACAGTGACTGAGATTGGGTTGAAGTGGGTTGAAGAAGAAAAAAAGATGAAGCAAAGTACGGGAGAACTAGCCATTGGATGAGAAGGTCGAGGAAGACAAATCAACAAGATATATGGATCGTGGACAACTCAACAAGTGGAAGAAGATGTCAATGGGTGCTTTGGAACACATCGTGGGAAAGAAGGAAAGATAGGTTGGCGAAGCCCTAAAATTCTGGGTCAAGTTGACCTAGGGTTTTAGACACCTAGGGTTTTGGCATATAGGGTTTTGACACTTAGGTTTCATCTTAAGGCTGTCCGAGAGTCAATGTAATGTATAAATAAAGGCCTGGATGAGAGGGGAAGGGTTATTGTTGGGCATTTATCAGTTGTTGTTTCATTGAGAAAAGGATATTGTGTGAGCAATATTGAGTCATACTGTAAGATCTTCAGCTGGGTGCGAAGATCAATCCTACAGCTAGGTGAGTAGGGAGGGGAGAGAGAGAGAGATAAGAAGAGATATTTGCAGCTAAGTGCACAGATAGAACTGTATGATTTCATCTAATATATTATAAAGAACAATTATGTGGATGTAGCCCTAGAGAGAGGGTGAACCACATATATCTTGTGTTATGTGTGATTGATGTTATGATTATTTGTCATTTACTAAGATGTTATTGTGATTAATGAAGTAGATTTGAGATATAACTTGCAAGATGAGTTTAAGAGTGATAGAGAAGATCTAGATCTAGATTTTGTGTGTTATTGGTTTTGAATCCACTTTGCATTCCTTATGGTTGTAGAAACTTGTGTTCTGCAACCCCCTATTGCTACTTCGGGTGAGTCTGCATCTGCTACGCGGGTGTTGCCAAAAGGGCCAGTAGTTAGGGCTTGTTGGTACGATGTTAGAGATGAACCCTGGGTCTGCCCCTGTGCCAACAAATGGTTTCGTTGTCGGGACCGAGATCTTCTTGAGGGAATGTCAAAGTGGTTTCCATCGAAGATATAAATTCAGAAGTGGATAGAAGAACAAGAGAGAGACTTCGTCAAAGAACAGAATATAAACCCTAATATTAGTACAGAGGATTGGTTGGAAATATATATCTTTACTGATATACACGAGATCGTATTTGGAGGAATTCATCAATATCTATACGAGTGGCTAGCAAGATTAGCAGATACCCAGTTTGAGATCAGACTCAAACCACCTGTGGTTTGGATGGTAGCACTGGTCAATAAGGTCAAGAGTCTTAACAACAACATGTCAAGAGAAGTAGATCGTTGGTTTGATAGCACGATCGGAGGTTATATTAGTAAGTTTTTTGTTGACAGAGTAGAGTGATACAGCCAAGTGGAGAGATATTTATTTAAGGGACCTCGAGGAAAATTTTTAAGAGCATCTTGAAGATACAATAGTTGATCAGACCGAAAAGTTGATGTTCAAGAATTCAGACAATGACAGTGACACAAAGGTTGGACATATGTGCAGTGGGAGATCATTCAGAGAAGTTCCTCTGGTGAACTTGTTTGAGGAGAATCACGAACTACTAGTATAGTATAAAGGGTTCTACAGTGAGGAAGAAGAAGAACTATTGAACGAGGAGAATTTAGAATCCACTAGGGCAGAGGAAGGAAAGACTAAAGAACCTCGCCGAGAAGAATCAGAGACTTTGGGGACTATGCCTATCGTCGAAGTAAGTACTCCCACTCCTCCTGTTATTTTAGCAGCAATAAGTAACTAGAGTAACCTAAGTTATCAGAGAACGCAGAGCACTGGTACAAGCAGTTCAGTACCTATTCAGTCAGGAAGTCTAGGAAGATCTATGGCAGACAAGATGAGGCTACCCACCTTTAGAGGAGATGGATCTGAATATCCTGATCATCATTGGTTTCTATGCGAAGATGTATGGAGCATTAAGAATATCACTGATGAAAATGCTAAGTGAGCTCAGTTTAGTACTACCCTGAGAGACCGCGCACTGAGCTGGTACATGAAGTTTGTTAAAGGAGTTGTACAGCCTAAAATGTTGAATGAAATTAAGACTATATTGATTTCCAAATTCAAGAAGCCTAAGCTAGATTCACAATGCATCACAGAGCTTAAGGAAATCAAGCAGAGAGTAGTTGAACCTGTTTGGGAGTTTGATTAGAGGTTTAAGACCTTGACAGGCCCTTTGATTTTTCGGATCCCAGATAAACAAAACAAAGAATGGTTCATTGTTTCCCTCTTGCCACACATCAAAGTTCCTCTTATGCAACAAAAGATTACTTCATAGGCTGAGGCATTGGGGATCACCATGAAGTTAGAATCAACCCGGATGGGAGAATCCACCAGGTATGAGTCAAATCTTGAGTCAGTTGACTATCTTATCATTGTAGGTCGAAGATATGAAGAAGGAAAAAAGAAAATATAAGAGAGAAGACATCTAGTGTATCATATCCATGTCAGAGGGTCACGATAGAGATCATTGTCCCCTATTTCATGAGTACTTGGCTTCGGGAGCTTCGAGCCCTTTGAAGCAAGTTACCCTACCCTGGTGCGAGGTATGTAGAAATCGACATCGCCCTGGTGAATGTTACTATTTGAAAAAATATGTCCAAACACCCACAAATCTGTATTACACATTCTATAAGTCGGTGGGGCATGATGATAGGGATTGCAGAGCTTATGATCTCATGCATGAAAGGTCATAGGATATATACAAAATTCAAGGCGAAGTACAGTAAGAAGGAAACACTACGCAATATAATTCCCCAGGAAGAGGAAAATTCAACCCTTGTGGTGGATCCCTAGGAAGAGGAAGAGGAGGAGGTATGGATCGAGGTCAAGGAAAGATCATCTGTTACAACTTTGCGTAGCCAGGACACTTGGCAAGGGACTAGTAGAACCCTTGTACCACATGCAGCTACTGCAACTCATTCGAGCATGTTATTGAGGAATGTCCAACATTTTTGGCTAAGCTTCAGGAAAGACGGGGTGGGAACCCACAAGTGCAACTGATATCAGTTGAACCTCGTGGAGAGGACCCCATATTTATTGTTATCACAATAGGAGGTGCTACTACAAGAGAAGACGGAGAGAATCTAGAGAAGAATACAAATGGAGTAAGGGTCGGAAGAGATGCATAGAAGACACAATCATTCGATCTGGGGAAGGAGAACAAGACATTTGAGGAGGCTCAAAGATAATTTGGAGGATCATGGGGCTCTTCATTGAAGAGACAACCAGAAGTGAAAGAATTTGGAATGCCTCTGGCATTCGATCAGTCTGCTTCACCTGGAGAGGGAAAAGAGCTAAGTAAGATTGTAGGATTTTTATATAAACTTATTGATGTAATTAAAGATGGGAAGGTTGTACAAGAAATACAACACCTCATAAATCAGTATGAGATAGGAAGATTGGACCCTATGCTGAATAGGGCTTTGAACCAAGTTTCAAGGAAGAGAAGAACAAACAAGGAGCTACACCTGAATGTTCAAATTGGGGACTATGATATAGATTATGTGGTCCTTGACTTGGGATCAGAGGTCAATGTCATGACAAAGTAGACCTGGGCATTTATGGGGAAACTGAAGCTGATTTACTCCCCTATTAGACTCAGAATGGATATTTAGCAATAGGTGAGTCCTTTTGGAAGACTAGAACATGTCCCTGTAGACATCAACGGGGTAAGAACAATTGTATACTTTGAAGTCATTGAGATTGTGGATGAGAGTTTCCCTTATCCTTTGTTGTTAGCTATCGATTAGGCCTTTAACAAATCAATTGTTGTTGATTTAAAGAAGAGGAGAATGACATTCGAGCGTAATGGCCTTAGGGTCATCACACCTCTGGATCCTGACGAAGGTTGCAGTTACATAGATCCAACCAGAGAAGAAGACCGCACATATGAATTAGAGAATATTTACAAATTGACAGCAAGACAACATGATTACATCAAACCTATAGCAGATGGGAACTTGAGTTGGCTAAGTGAGAGCACATGCTCATCAGACTTAGAAGAATCACTAGAGAAATGGTAGAATAATATGTATGAATTTTTTGCACAAAGATGTGATAGATTGACCAGGGAAGTTCAATGGATCGGCATGGAAGTAAGTAACCTACCCACATTTGATGGTATGAATCACTTGGAAACATTTTTACTAGAATTTGAAGAAATTTTACCAGCACCATAGAGGTTGTTGGCACTAGATGAAGCACTGAAAGCTACTCCAGCAATGTGGTGGGGGACACATAAGCAGAACATCATGGAATGGGTGCAATTTCACACTTTGATGACAACATGATTCTCAGACAACATCAAAGGGTGTGAAGTTTGAGATACAATTCAGAGTTTCTCGAAAGACCATGTGCGAAGATGTGAGGAAGCCTGGAGCCGTATTCCTCGGGAACAATGTGTGCACAAGTTCATTAACACTTTCGCTACAATGCCTATCAACTGGTATCTACAAGTTGAACTGTGCCTCACCACTTCAGATTGGCATGGTATGACTCAGAACTTTGTCACTACATTTTTGTTTGAAAGTCAGCATCCTACAGTCGATCAAGCATTACAAGTTATAAGGAAGAAATTTTTTGAGGAGGTACTTAATGTCCCTGAAGAGAAAGAAGAAGAAGAATGGATTGTACCTTTCTAGAAATTACAGGATTGTTACAACAAAAATGTTGATGAGGACGATGATCCTCGAAATGTGAACATCGCAGAAACTGAGGGACGAAGAGACACAGAGGGGCCTAGGGTCGAACTACCTTTCATTGGGAATCCCATTAAAATCAATAAAGTCAATATAGGAACGGAAGAAACACCCAAACTAGCAAATGTTGGAGATTACTGGGATGAGGCCACTATTGAAAAGATCACAGAATTACTACATGAATACCAAGACTTGTTTCCAACCAAGTTCACTGATATGAAGGGCATTAAAGGGCCCATGGGAGAGATGAAGATCCCCCTGAAGCCAGATGCAAGGCAAATCAAATAGAGACCCTACAGATTGAACCCCAAGTATAAGGAGAAAGTCAAGATTGAGCTTGGTAGAATGTTGGAAGCAGGAATCATTGAACATGTCGAAGAATCAAAATGGATCAACCTATGGTGGTCCAAGACAAGAAAACAAGAGAGATAATGATCTGTGTAGAATTGAGGAAACTAAATGATGCATGCTTACATGATCCCTTTCCTACACCATTCACTAATGAAGTCTTAGGCAATGTGGGAGGACATGAGGTCTACTCCTTCACAAACGGATTTTCGGGATACCATCAGATCAGGATTGCCAAGGAAGATCGACATAAGACCACATTTGCAACAGAATGGGGATCTTACCAGTATACAGTGATGCCCTTTGGACTGAAGAATACACCAACTATCGTTTCCAGGTGGTGGTTGTCGAATCATTCAAGGAGTTTTTACATCAATTTTTAGAAGCATATTTTGATGATTGGACTATTTTTAGCTTATTAAAATATCACATTGAATGTTTAAGACTAATGTTGGATAAGTGCAGGCAATGTCAGATTGCCCTAAATCTAAAGAATTGCATCTTTTTATCACATTTTGGAGTTTTTCTAAGACATATTGTATGCAAGCAGGGGTTGCTGGTAGACCCCTCCAAGATCACCATTATTGTTGATCTACCTTCCCCTACTTTAGTGAGACAACTGCACACTGCGCTGGGACATACAGGATACTACAAGAAGTTCATCAAAGGTTATGCATAGATAACATCACCCATGCAGAAGTTGTTAAATAAATATTGTTATTTTCAATGGATAGAATAATGCCAGTAGAGCTTCGACACACTGAAGCAGAATATGGTTACTGTGCCAATATCAGTTTTCCCAGATTGGAGCAAAGAATTACATGTACATTTCAATGCCTCATCCAATGCATTAGGAGGAGTGTTAGCACAACCAGGAGAAGGAGACATCGACCACCCTCTAGCCTTTGCTAGCAGGAATCTTTCCACAACTGAGATAAATTACACCACCACTGAGAGAGAAGGATTAGTTATGGTGTATGTGCTGCATAAATTATGACACTACTTGTTCGGAGGACATTTCAGTATGTTCACTGATCACTCTGCATTTAAGTACTTAGTCAACAAGCCATTTTGGGGGGGGAGAATCTACAGATGGTTGTTTTTATTTCAAGAATATGATTTTGAAATTGTGGTCAATCTAGGGAGGATGAATAAGGGACATGACCACCTGTCCAGGTTAGAGCATGGGGAAGAACCTACTAGCTTGAATGATACACTACTAGATGCATAGCTACTAGCCATCAGAAGAGTGGATGACCACTTCGCAGAGATAGTCCAGTTCCTATCTACAAGAATGGCACTGAGTGATTATACAATCATCCAGAAGAAACAGCTAGTATTCCACGCTGCAGAATTTTCATTTATAGTTGGACAGCTATACACAATGGGGCCTAATGAGATCTTGAGGAGATGTGTTATGGAGGCAAAGAGACCATTGATCCTCACAAAATCACATGAAGGAATCACAGGAGGACACTACACAAGGAAAGAAACAATGCAGAAGATTCTTAGAGCTGGCCTCTGGTGGCCTACTTTACATAAGGATGCTAAGGAATACTATAAGGCCTTTGATGTATGCCAGAGAGTTGGGAAACCTTCCAGAAGAGATGAGATTCCCTTATCACCTCAGTTAACCTTACAAGCATTTGAGAAATGGGCCATTGATTTTGTGGGACCTATCAACCCACCAGGGAAGCACGCAGGAGCCTGTTACATCATTACTGCGATAGAGTACTTGACCAGATGGGCAGAAGCACGAGCTGTTAAGGACTGTAGTGCAACTACAATTGCATGATTTATATTTGATGATATCATAACTAGGTTTGGATGCCTAGAGATCCTTATGAGCAATCAAGGTACACATTTTATTAATAAAACCAGTGAAGCATTAACATAGGAATTTGAAGTACACCATTAGAAGAGAACACCTTACCATCCATAGGAGAATGGGATGTTCGAAGCCTTCAATAAAATCTTGGAGACAACACTGACAAAAATTTGCAGTGTGAACAGGGATGACTGGGATTTGATGGTACCAACAGTATTATGGGCATACAAAACTACTTGCAAGAAACTGACAATGCAAACTCCATTTAAATTAGTGTATGGCCTAGAAGCAGTTGTACCCATGGAATATTTTCTTCCTAGCTTAAGGATTGTAGCATTAATAGATATGGATGACACTGGTGTTGTTCAAGAGAGGCTTGCGCAATTGTTTGAACTTGAAGAAGACAGATTCATTGCAGGATTTCATCAGCAAGTACAGAAGGAACGAGAGAAGGAATACCATGACAGGCATATCAAGAAGAACAAATTCAAGCAAGGAGATCTGGTATTAGTATATGATAGTAATTTTCTGAAGCACCCAGGGAAGTTCAGAACACATTGGCTGGGGCCATTGGAGGTCACCTATGTTATAGAAGGAGGAGATGTATAGTTGAAGACACTGAATGGGGAATGGAAGGAAGGTCTAGTGAATGGTAGCTGGTTGAAATTGTACTATGACAACCAGTTGCCTCGCATCTCTCAGTAAAAACATAAGAAGAAGGTTCTAAGTACCAGGTGCAGATGAAACTGGGTGCCAGACATAGAAAAGACAGTCTGCATAGGAAAGGGAGGGACAAAACATAAAGCAAGTCGAAGTGATTTAGAGAATTCAGTCCTGCAGAGACTCAAGATGAGTCACAGGTGAGTGTTGGGGGCCTGTTGGCCCTTGGGTATGGAATAAGGAAGAAAGATAAGAAAAAGGAAGAAGGAAGGCAAAGTTATGAACTGCACGAAAGACATAGTGACTGAGATTGGGTCAAAGTGGGTCAAAGGAGTAGAAAAGATGAAGCGAAGTACAAGAGAACTAGTCGTTGGATGAGAAGGTCCAGGAAGACAGATCAGCAAGATATATGGATCATGGACAACTCAACAAGCGTAATAAGATGTCAACGATTGCTTTGGATCACATCACGAGAAAGAAGGAAAGACATGCTAGTGAAGCCCTGAAAATCCGAGTCAAGTTGACCTAGGGTTTTAGACACCTAGGGTTTTTGCATCTAGGGTTTTGACACCTAGGTTTTGGCCTAAGGTTGTTCGAGAGTCAATGTAATTTATAAATAAAGACCTAGATCAGAGGGGAAGGGTTTTTTTTGGTCATTGATCAGTTGTTGTTATGTTGAGAAAAGGGATATTGTGTGAGCGATATTGAGTCGTATTGTAAGATCTTCATCTAGGTGCGAAGATCAATCCTGTAGTTGGGTGTGTAGGGAGGGGAGAGCAAGGGAGAGAAGAAAAGAGATCTACAGCTAAGTGCACAGATAGAACTGTATGCTTTCATCTAATATATTATAAAGCACAGTTATGTGGACGTATCCCTAGAGAGAGAGTGAACCACATATATCTTGTGTTATGTATGATTGATGTTGTGATTATTGGTCATTTACTATGTTGTTATTGTGATTACTGAAGTAGATCTGAGATATAAATTGCGAGGTGAGTTTAAGAGTGATAGAGAAGATCTAGAGCTAGATGTTGTGTGTTATTGGTTTTGAATCCACTTTGCATTCCTTCTAGTTGTAGACACCTGTGTCCTTTAACCACCTATTACTACTTTGGGTGAGACTGAATCTGCTACGTAGGTGTTGCCAAAAGGGCCAGTAGTTAGGGCTTGTTGGTGTGTTGTTATAATTTAACCCTGGGTCTGCCCCTATGCCAACACCCACAGATATCCAAATTCCACATTTTTTTTTCATATTTGTTTCGCACATGGACCAGATTCATAATTATGGGACTTCCCTTCCCATAGCGTTTTGGCTCAGCAGGCAATTGGTATTCCTTATGGGTTTACAATGCTTCCATATTCAAGACCCCTTTGCTTCCTGCACTTTCAACTTCAATCAGCCAAACAAATTGTTAGTTTCTCATGCTCATATATTTTTATTTCACCTTTATAACATTATCACAAACAATTTCAGAATTGTGCATACTAGCAATCAAATTCACTTTCTCAAAAACAAAAAAAGGAAATACCATTCCTTGCAATTTGAATCAGTAGGAAATTGGTCTTCCTTATGGGCTTACAACACTTCCATATCCAAAACCCATTTCCTCCTGCAATTTCAACATTCCTTTCCTCCTGCAATTTCAACATTCCTCAGCCAAACAAATTGTTAGTTTTCATGCACATTACCTTTTCAAAATCAAGCATACTAACAATCCAAGTCATTTTCATCTATTCAAGGATACAAAGCAAAAGGAATACATCATCCCTTACCTATGCATCATTTCAGCCTACCGATTTTTTTTCAAAATGTGCCAACATTCGGGGCCACATTCATACCTAATGCACCCTTTCATTGATTTTTAAGTTTCCCACACTTTACAGCATGTACTTTTCCATGGTGCATTGGAGCTTAGCCAAGCTTTTCACCATATGGATTATTCACTTTCCTTCATTCTTAAAGTAGGACCATACTTCATGCCATAGGCCGATCACGATCCCAAAATGACACACATGAAACTCAAAAGTTTCACATGAATGCCTTTAAGCATTCCTACTTCATTAATAACCAGGGTGCCAACACTCATGGCCACCCAAATTTGGTTTTCGCTAACACCTATACAATGTAAGTAGAAATATTGGAAGGTCCTCCTTTCTCAATGAGAAATCCATTGTGTGTCCTTTATGAAAACATGCATTTCCTTGAATCAATTCCATGCAATGTGTTAACTAGGAGCACCTCCATTCCCATTGAACCAGTCCCCGTGACCACAGTCTAACACAGAGTGCTAAACTCTACCTTCCTTGACTAGCCTGGATGGAATCTATTTTCTCTCCACGTGATCGAGAGTTGTGACCTCAAATCTATTCGTTTCAGCGCTATCATTTCAGCTCCTGTGTCCAAGCATTATGATCCTGGATACACCCCTTTCCTGCAAATCTATGGTGCAGATCCATCTTTCCCCAGATCTAACGATTGCAAGGGATTGTGGAACCTCAACTAGCTCACGGTTTAATTCTCCTTCCGATCCCCACAATGAATACGGGTCATCCGATCTACGATCGACCCCCAAACTTAAAACAAAACTATATTGAATTTATATTACAGGCACAGGATTTTCCATTAACCCGTGTGCCAATTCGACCTCCGCAATGAATATGGGTCGTTGATCTTATCGGACGATTGGTGTTTGATCTGATAATTCCAGTGGATCTTGAAATCGATTTGACGACTGATATCGGTTTCCTTCCCATGAACGACTCATGTTCATTTCCTCTATCAGGGTCTTGATTAACCTGATTCGATCAAGGTTTTCTTTCGCGAACTCACAATCTCTATTTGTAGTTTATTGAAGGGATTCCTACGATCTCTTAGTAAAGGTTTTTTACCTTTTGAGTCAACAGAGATCATTTGGTTCAGATGCTACTACATCATACAATTAGTCTTCACTTCCAGAGGTTCACAGCTCCAACATTCAGGTTCTCCCTCCCGAATCATACCCTACTTGGGTATCCATGGCATACAACTGCCCTTTCAAAATTGTGTGCATGATATGAGACAGTAAAATATTTCATAAGGGATTCTCACCCAAATCTTTTCATACCTTGAGCCACATAATCATGAACATTTTTATACTTGTCCTTGGCTACTAGCACCCTCTTTCTGATTTTTACCTCATCAACAGTGCTTTAGCAAAATTTTCACAATCCTGCCAACAATCTTTCATCTGCATCCTTCCCATGGTCATCCTCTATTTAAGGTTGCCCATTATTGGTAACTATTTTCCTCAACAGTTCCAATCCCTTTCTATACACAGCATGCGTCATTAGTTGTAATATCAATTAAAATGCATGTATCATAACATTCAAATCCATAAAACTTCTTCAAAGGTCCTAGTACATCTTTATGCACTTCATCACATTATCCTCAAGGGTTTCCATGAATGCAATACAGACAGTTCTCAATTGTTTCTGCAGTAATATAATCATCATCACTATGATGTCAAAACATTTACTTTTATTAGTAAATCATCTTTCTCATTCCATAGGAAACATAAGACATAATAAGAAAAGAGTTAGGGGCTCTCCCCTTCTTCCAATTCTTTCTACACCGCCTGGGACTTTCCAGCCCAGCTGAGTTAACTCTAAAGGCCTCACTGCCTTTTCTTAACATGGCTTCAGCCAAGCCTATTCAATCAAACATACTCCTTTATTCATCCATTAGTCTTCTATTCATTACATGATGCGTTCAAAATGTAATCCAAGATTATTATATATATAATATTGTAGTTCATTTCTCAGTTTATCAGCAGTTATTAAGGTTGTGACTCTAACCTCCTGACAGAATTTTCACATAGTTCTTCCACAGGGAACTCCCTCAACATGAAACTTCCTTATTTCACATCCATCACTATCTGTGTTGAACTCAACCTTGAGTTAGTGTTAATTTTTTACCAAATATTCCCTAAGGAGTATAAACATGCATCTGTGTCATGTACCCAAATTATGTATCCATACATATTCTGGTTTTGTTAACTTACATCCATGATGTACTTAACCATATTCATAATCCTAAGCCTACATGTAGCTGGCATAGGGTATGTTTCACAACCCACACACATCTCTACTTTTAAGATCAGTCAACTCAGGATTGTTCACAATCCTTCTCATGTAATTCTCAAAGGCATAATCATTTTCATCTTATTATGACAACAGAGCATCTTTTCTCATTTACCCTTTTATCCAATTATATTAGTATTCCCTGAGGAAAGGTAATACATTTCCCTTAAGCTATTATTTGGAACAGGACTTTCATGACTCTTCAGAATGGAGTCAGCAGATGCATCCATAGTATTCATTTATGCTAGATTATTTCTTGCGCCTTTTCCATGTCATTCACACACATGGACATATCAGGCTTCTATATATTTTTCCCAAGGGTCTTCCAATCATCCTTATGATCATGTATACACATACGTGTATATGTAGGTGCATATGTTGCACATTTTTACCTCATGAATTCACTTGATAGTTTGATTTCATCATTAGTGTCCTTTAGTTTGATATTTCAGTCACTTACAAGACTAATCTCGCAGTCATATCTCGTGTTGATGTTTCCTTCTCTCATGGAAATAACCAACCACGGTCACTTTCCTCTTTATGTGACAATGTCTAGCAAGAAACCCTCCTTGCCTCAACGTCCATAGGGTTTTACCCATCTCACTTTTCTCTGGTCATGAGGAGTTATATACCTCGAGTTTAATATAAAGTAGTAACTATAATTACCAAGGATCCTACATGATCCTTTCAGATTCCTTTAATCCCACAAAGGTATTAACCATTATATAATCATCCATCATCAATGCATGAGGTTCCAACTACCCATGCTTAGAAGCAATGTTACGAACACCAGGTCATTCGTCCTTTGGGCTTCAGCTGCTCTTGACAGAACCCTGCCACCTTCAGCTATCCACATTCAAGTCCTATTATAAATGTTAATTAGCATATCCCTACTCTGGTAAGAGTAGTTATCACTTTGACAAAGGGCTAAAGAAATTCTTTTGTTGAAATTCAACAAGAATTCCCAAAATTACAGGTTCACTCTGCAGTCCTTCTCCTCAAGGAGTAAATGAAAATAAAAGTACTTCCTTATGCAACTCATGCATGAGCCCAAGAAAGCCAATTGCTGTAACCATGCTCTTATACCAATTTTTAGCACACCCACGACGAGGCAAAAAAAGGAAAATCACTTTTCTTAAAGGACAGATTCTCCATCCATGGTTTCTAAATTGGAAAGTAAGGGAACCAGTCTGACCTCCCATTCAAGGATATTCGATTCTGGAGCCAAACGACTCTTGAGACCTTGATGGTATCGTTCTATAATTAAACGTAGACCCTTTCGACTTACGGGTGCAGGTCTAATGGTACCCACGACCTTCCCCTTTGTTCTTGTGAAATATCTGAGTTTGGGTGCTAGCCCCTTTTATGAAAAGCCCCTCCTTGAAATGACCTTAGGAAATGTCCTCATGTACCCACACGATTGTGGGCGTGGCCAAGGGTGGTTTGAAACCAACTACCTTTCACCTCGCAATTCATCCCGAGCCTCCACGTGTACTTTCTCTTAAACCATGGTCTAGATTGCAGCCCACCCTCAACTTTTAAAGTTCATGCACCTTCAATCCCCACAATGCGACGGGACCGTTGATCTCACGATCTTGACAGTTCTTCTGAACTAACCTCTTATATATTTCCTTTCAAATTCTATGGATCAGATCTAACCCTTCTAAATCAACGGCCATGATTTTATTCATGATTCGGGCTTTGGGAGTTTCAACTCTCGAACCCTTTCCCCACTGGATTTTACCCAGAGTTGATGATCCACTGACATGTGTCTCCCTCTTATATGATGGTTGAAATCCCTTCAAACCTTCAGGCTTCGGACTCTTCAAGTCCCAACTTTCACCTTTCCCCAAAGTATGCAAATTTCTGCCGCGTGTCCACTTCAATCGAACGGTTGAGATTCACTACGAAGATTTACTTGGAGTTCACAAACTTGTGCCACATGTCTTCTAGATCAAATGGTCTAGATTCACTTCGGGTCTTCGAGGTTTGGCAGTCTCAATTTTCAACTGAAACCCCAATACGATTCACCCGGAGCTCACGATCTTTTAACGCATGTCCTTTTTGAATCAAAATCCCTTGTCTCCTTCGGAACTTCAGCCTTCGGAGATATCAGATCTCAAATTTCCTCACTCTTTGTTTCTCTTGGAATGGTTTTACCTAGATTTCACAATATGATGACATGTGTCCTCCCGCATATCGAAGGCTCTCAGCTGCTTCGGTTGTTCAGGATTTGGCAATTTCAAACTCTTATCCTTCGCATTCTCCTGGAGTGATTCCACCCAAAGTTCACAATATGTCACCATGCGCCCTTCTGGATCTACAGTCTAGATTCTCTTCAGCTTTCCGGCTCTTCGAATTTTGGGGCTTCGAGAGTTTGTCTCACTCCTCACTTGGAAACCTCCAAAGTAGTTTTCCCCGAAGTCTCTGATCTATCGACATGTATCTCCTATTGGCTAACAGACATGATCTACTTCGGCTCTTCAGCTTTCAGGAGTTTCAATCTTCTACACACTCGTTTCCTTTCGAAGTGAATTCACCTGGAAACTTTGATCTATCAATACATACCCCTCCTAGCGATCAACGGCCAGGACCTACTTTAGGTCTTTACCCAGAGTCCGCAGACTTACTCCACCTATCCTCTAGATCTGATGGTTGACATTTACTTTGGGTCATTACACAGATTCTACAGGCTTAGGCCACCTGTCCTCTGGATCTGACAGTTGACGTTTAATTTGGATCTTCGGATTTCAGGAGTCTCAAATCTCAACTGAAACTTCTCAAAGTGATTATTCGAAGCTCACAATCTACTGACATGTGTCTCATGGCGATGAATGGTCAGGATCTCCTTCTCTTGACGATGAACAACCTCAGATTACTTCGAGACTTCGAAACTTTGGTAAGTTCACTTCCCTATGAATGCAAATCACTAATGTTCGTGCACCTTGCCTTGATCAGACGACTGATGGTCCTCTGTTCTGTGATCCAATGGCTATTGATTCTCTTCCTCTTGAGCTTCTAATTTCCTCTAGATTTGAATATTTTCTAAGTATTCAAAGGCCTTGGCCTTTGTTCCCCCTACGAGTCTATCTCTTAGACCTCATCTGCACTTCTGAAAAGTGCTTATCTCTTATGAGCTTGATCTCCTTGAAGATTTTGATTTCCCACGCACTCCTTGCATTTCAGGGATCTTGTCAAACTCAGATCGAAGGTCAACAATGAACGATAGTTCACAGTAATTGTGGGGCCCCAACATGCGTGCTCTTTATCAGAGAGTTCGACCTCCACAATCTAGAAAGTGCTCACCAAACTTGGTCTAACCGGAATCATTGATCTTCCAGCCCGATGAGATCAAAGGCATTGGTGAATTGCAAGCCGTGAACTAGCATGTCCACTACTTTCACTTTCACGGTCCACAATGATTCCCCACCCTCGATATTCATTCATAGATAGACGGTTCACAGTGATTGTGGGCTTCAACCTCCGCAACAGGGGAGTGCTTGCTTGACTCTAGTCTAATCCTAGTTGTTGATCTTCCATTCCCAACGAGATCAATGATGTAGGCTGATTGTGGGCCATGAACTAACATGTCTGTTGTCATATTCTTAAGTCATGGGTAGTTCTGGTAGTTTGACTATCGTCTACCTCCTAGATCTGACAGTCGGGATGGTTCCCGGGCATCCTCACATCTAAGACTCGGAGTTAACTTCGAGACTTAGAAACTTTGGGGATTTTACCTCCCTTACAACAAAATCGCTCAGTTCGTCGAACTCGCAAATTCCGAATGACTCTAGGGTTAAATCCCATGCTTTTACCCGTACCAAACAGTTACAACAGAGTGTGGCTTCTTTCGAACAGATTTCGTCCATTCATCTTCCAAACAAGGGACCTTCCCTTTTGATACTTCAAGCTCACTGTTCTTCCTAAGATTCATTATCTCTAAAAGGCTTAAGAGCTTTTCACTCTTTCTCTTGAGCTTAACGCTTGGAAGAATCCTTCTGCACACCCCTTACACTCATTCCTCAACTCTAGAATTTAAGTGGTTTTCGGTCTCTGCCTACCTCGCAGAGAGCCTATGCATACGTGCACTATCTCTCCTGAGATTTAATAGACTCCCTCCTCCAAGGGACTCATAACGATTAGGAGTGTTGACATGCGTATGTGAAACTTTTCCCAAGGTCGACGAACTCACAGTTCGTGGATCTAGCTTAAGCCACCACAGGGCGCAAGCATTTACAAATACAAAACATTTCCAATCCATATAATTTCTTAATTTCCTAATTATACAATCAAGCGGACACCAAAAATGGATACAATATAAATCATTAAGAAAACATATCCATCTCTGGGTAATTCACCGTATATCTAATTTTATTACACAATTACAGCTCAATTTCACAGGGTATGAGAATATTTATCTATTACAAGTTGCATCCAACTAACTGATTGTGGGTGTGTGCCTTTCCTCCCAACCATAGGCTCAGAGGCATTCATTCTTATCACTATGACCACCCCCATTCCAAGTTATTATATCACTAGGGAACTTACACCATTTCTCAAAGAGACTCTCTTTGTCACCGTGACCCTGCGAGGTTTATCAGATGATTCCTCAGCATCAATCTCGTGTTCGGGTCCTTCAGGTTGTGTTATCTGCACTTCCTTTGCATTCACACATCTCTATTAGAATCTTGTGCTCTCTTCTCATATTCCACTCTTGTTGTGTCTGTGTATGTATCTTACTTTCCCTCCTTTGGAAGGTTTTTGACCTATCATGTTCCTTCTGTCAGAAGGGAGCGCAGGTCTGCAAGTCTCTGTGGTACTTTGGGTTGGCTAGACCATGCTTCCATTCATGGGGGTGGTTGATAATTCAACTATTGGTCCTCTCTTCATTAACTGATTTCTTTCATCTAGAGATATCATGACTTGTACTTCAAGGCTTCACCTCCAACAGTCAGTTATGGGCAGTTTAACAATAATACATTTACATTGTCCACATGCCTTAGCATGGTAATCCTATTTTATGATTAATTACAAGTTGGGGCAAATAGGGGTGTTACAAGAAAACTCTTTGTAACAAACTCAGCTTCCTAAATCCATTCTAAGCCAAGAATTATGATGACAAATGGACTCATTAACTTTGTGCTCTATTCAAAGGTGACACGATTGCTGCCAATATAAGATAATACTCCCTACTCGCCCGTCTTTTTTTTTTTCATAGAAAAATGAATGCTATGATACATAGGAGGAAACGAGTGTTGCAAGTAAGCAAAACTAGTTCCAGTAGTGGAACATACCTATGATCAATGCAAGGATATGCATGCGGGAGATGGACACTCAGGGAAATGTTCCCTCCTAGGTATAGGGTGTCAAATTGTGAAGGATATAAATGAGGCTCTGCTTGGTTGAGGATGCAAAACTGTTGAGGAAAATGGTTTATAATGCAAAGTGATAAATGGCTATAGGCTCAATACTACAAGAGAGGGCATGAGATGCAATCACAACTTAATGCCAAAAAATTTCCTTTTCATGATATTTAGTCTACTTGGTCTGAAAAAGGGATAAACTTGTACCAAATAGATGTCCTTTCAAATCCAATTTATGAGTGTGAAAGAGACAAGTTCACTCGGAAATCTTTTTTCTTTTTGAAGACAAGTTGGAAAAGAGATTAAATTAAACTCAGTTGGGAGTCCTCTAGGTATAGGGCAGCATGTTCATGAGTGAGAAATAAGGCTCAGCATAGATTCATGTATTATCTATAAGGGACTCTCGGTCCTATGGAAAAAATCTTTGCATGGGCACCAAATGTAGAGGATCTAACTAGGGTACCCATGTTCGGTAAGTCTCTAACACTTGATAATGAAACATATTATAGTAGATGGAAGGTTCAGTGTCACAGCAAATGGGTTCATACCTAAGGCATATGAGTGACAGTTATAGGACAGTGAAAAAGTGCATGGTGGTATGGATAGCTATCCTATATGTTGGGTAGTGAAAATACCTGCCCATGGTTACAAACAGTCAACATAATGTTGAAATCCACAAGAATCCTTGGTGAAAACTATAAAAACCAACTCAATCCACTGTTGTATTAGTCCATTAGGCGAAAAAATTACTCGAAACTATAGAAAGTGGGTAAAAACTGCTATAAATAGTAACAAAACCAAAAATTACTGTCATTTTGACTTTTTACCCAAATAGTGAAAATTGGACCAAAATACCTTCGATATTCAATTGTTGATTGCGGGAACATCGGGCGATGAAATCAGAAACCACCTGGACCAGGTAATTCCTCTTCCCCTCCTCTTCCTTTCTAGTGGATTAGATTTTTAAATTATGTTTCAAAATTTGAGTAAATTAGGGCGCAAATTGAGTAATTCAGTGTACGCAGGCTACCATTCATCGGGTCACGTATATGTGAGGTTATACATGACTGTGTAAAATACAGGACATGTGTACTCATCCCTATACGCGAATTTGAATGCAACGACCCACGTACAAGTCCGTAAACAATGTTTTCTATGGTTGCTAACTCAAAAATTGACTTTTCTCTGGAAGGATAGTGTTAGAATGGAGGGAAAGGGAGCACCAGGAGGTAGATATTTCTATGGACAGAGATCCGAGGGCCCAAATGGCCTTGAAAATATGCAGCTTGTATAAATTTTGGGCACTCAAAGGGATGAGGGCCCAGGTGAGGTTTCTTGAGATGCTTATGGATTACTAGGATCCTGATAGTGAGAGATTCAACCTCGGTGGGCAACCATTGAGGATTCAAGTCGAGGATATATAGTTTTCGACTGGGTTATCATGTCAGGGTGAGGTGGTGAACCTCAAAGCCCAGGGAGATGGGAGTGTAATGAAGATAGAGGAGTACATAGATGCTCACTATGTATTAGGGACTGAGAAGGTTGAGAGTCAACTCCCCATCCAAGCGATAAACAATCTCAGCCTCAAGATTGTTGTCTTCGTGTTGACCAGGATCATAGGATTGGATTTGTTGCCCTAGGCATTGAGGTCGCTCAGGTTCTATGTTGTAGAGTGCTTGAGACCCACAGTATATGATTGGCATACCTCACTACTAGATAATATGAAGAGCTAGTTGACAGAGTGCAAACAGGGTAGCAAGAGTAACTTTGGGTTTGCCTCTATCTTATGCCTATTTTTCTTCGAGTGGGTTTCAGGTTTGGGACCTATAGTCGAGATCATTCTGAGAGGACCTCACGATCTAGCCATGGCATGGTGGACTAAGGTAATGAGAGGGAAGGGGGGAAGTAGGGTGCCCACACCCTACAATGAGAATTTATTCTACTGGTGGAGGTGGCAGGTCATTGCTCTAGATGACTACCCCTATGCAGGGATAGACTTCAGATGGGACCCTGACATGCCACTACCACTAGGGATAACCTACGGGAACATAGGTATGTCAAATGTTTTTAAATATTTTATTTTTTTGTATTTTTGTATAGTAAAACAAAACTCTTTTTGGATGATGCTTAAGTACTAACTAGACAATTGTGTGACGTAGATGTAGGTCCACAATGACCACTTCCTCGACATCGTCGGAGGCACTGAGGAGATGAGGTGGTGGGAGGAGAAGTTGTTGTAGGAATATCTCCCTATAGACAGGTAGATTTCCTCTTGAGAGCTAGACCCTTAACTCTAAGACAGAAGGTGCTTAACATGGACACTGAATTCCTTTTAGATCTAATCAAGTTGATGAACAAAAGAGAAGGAGGAAGGTGTGTACCTTATGAACATTGTTTGTCCCTGCAATGTATAGGATGAGCTTCGATCTTGAGCTCCTTGGTAGGTCCTGCAAGACAAACAAAAGTACAAATGACTTCCTACTCTACTAAGATTAGCTAAAACATAGATCCGTCTACTGCAGACAAAATTATATGAAACAAGTACAAGTTTAAAAGAAACAGGCCAAGCATTGATTTTATTAATGAGAACAACAATGAAGAAAACTTACAACCATAGATGTGAGTGCATCGGCTTCATCAAGCTCTCCTTGTCCAACCCTTGCTCAAAAGCTCCATGATCAGAATGACAATACTGTCACTGATTATTCTTCTCCACTTCTCATGAGATCATAAATTTGGTATCTCTAAACTCCTCTCTCCCCCTCCTCCATGGAAACCCCTCATTATATAGGATTTGGAGGCTTAACCACCATGGAGAGGATCTCTCATCAGATCCAGTAAGAAAAGGATCTCTAAGATATTTAGGGAGAAAATATCTCTTAAGGATTTTGGGGAGGAAATATCCCTCAAGGATTTTAAGGAGGAAATATTTCAACCATCCATGAGATCCTCCACCTTCCCTAAAAAATAGGAAACCAAATTTGAGGTGGATTCTCACACTTAATTACTTTCCTTTTTATGAATATTAATAATAATTCATGTGCACTTGATTCTCACACTTAATCAATTTCTTTTCCATGAATATTAATAATAATTCATGTGTACCCTGTATTTTTTCCTTCATGTAATATATCCCTCCTCCACATTGACTAGGGATTATGACATAGGTTATTCCATGGTGTCAAGGTGTATGAGACACTTATATGACACTTACGACACTGTTGAAGGAAAATCTCTCTGTGGACAGGTAGATCTCCTCTTGAGAACTAGACTCTTAACTCTTAAGACAGAAGATGCTTATCATGGACACTGACTTCCTTTTAGATCTAAATAAACTAATGTGTGAGGAGGAAGGAGAAAATAAGTACCTTTTACCAGTGTTTGTCCTTGCACAGTCCGAGTTGAGCTCCAATATTGAACTCCTCGATAAGCCATGTAGACAAACAAAAGTACAAACAACTTCCTACTCTACTAAGATTAGATCGAAATAGATCTATCTATTAGAAACAAATTCATGTGAGATCAAACACAGATTTGAAAGAAACAAGCCAAGCATATTATATTCATAAGAACAATAATGAAGAAAACTTACAACCATAGATGTGAGTGCAGCAGCTTCATCAAGTTCCCTTTGTCCAAACCCTTGCTTAAACAGTCCACCCACAGAATGTTGATGTTCCAATACCACTCATGAGATCATAAGTTTGGTATAATTCTCAATATCCATTCCCCCTCCTCCATGGAAACCCCTCATTATATAGGATTTGAAGGTTTAACCACCATGGAGAAGATCTCTCATCAGATCCACTAAGAAAGGGATCTCTAAGATATTTGGGGAGAAAATATCTCTTAAGGATTTTGGGGAGGAAATATCTCTTAAGGATTTTGAGGAAATATTTCAACCATCCATGAGATCCTCCACCTTCCCTAAAAAATAGGAAACCAAATGTGAGGTGGATCCTCACACTTAATTACTTTCTTTTTAATGAATATTAATAATAATTCATGTGCACTTGATTCTCACACTTAATCCTTTTCTTTTCCATGAATAATAATAATAATTCATGTGCACTTGGTATTTTTGCCTTCATGTAATATATCCCTCCTCCACATTGACTAGGGATTGTGACATAGGTTATTCCATGGTGTCAAGGTGTATGTGACACTTATACGACACTTTACAACACTTAGGGCGAGGTACCTAGGTGTGCAAATTTCATGTGTAACAGACACTTAGGGTGAGGTACCTAGGTGTGCAAATTTCATGTGTAATAGAAGCAAAGAGAATCCTTAAAAACATGCAAGGCAACCTGTCTCATTTGACTCATAGGATTCTAATGGTTCAGGTAGAGGATCTGTCAGAGGCCATGCAGCGGAAAGTGGTTGGTGTGCCCAGGGCTTGGGTGTGATTCTTTTGGCGTCTCGCAAATGCCATAGTTTTTTATCACGACACACATCCAGCGCCACAGGCGTAGATGTTGTGGATATTGTATTATCAGTTGTATATGTGTATTGAGGGTGTTAGCCCCAATTTTGTACTATAAACATCATATTTTTTGAAATATATATAAAACATGGATTTTCGGCTTTACTTATATTACAATGTGTACATTGATGAGATGGTTTTCTTTGCTTTAGTTATGTGACAAATTCCAATCTAAAACAAAATTAGCATAAGCATTGGATACATAATTAGAACTCCTAGGTATGTGATAATAAGTAATAAAAT
>ML821277.1:27786-74994 GCA_009831015.1 Picea engelmannii
GTACATTGATGAGATGGTTTTCTTTGCTTTAGTTATGTGACAAATTCCAATCTAAAACAAAATTAGCATAAGCATTGGATACATAATTAGAACTCCTAGGTATGTGATAATAAGTAATAAAATCAAACTGTCGTTCTAAAAGATGTACTTGTAGGAATCGTTGGAGTAAAGTAGGATCATGCACACGGTAACTTCCATTCAACTGACATACTACTAACTGGGAATCCAAGAAAACCTCTAAAGAGAGAATACCATGTGAGATAGTTGTTGTAGGAAAATCTCCCTGCGGACAGGTAGATCACCTCTAGAGCTTGACCTTAACCCTAGACAGAAAAGTGCTTATCATGGACACTAACTTCCTTTCAAATCTATCTAAACTAACACATGAGAAGGAAGGATGACAGAAGTACCTTTTTATCGACGTTTTTCCCTGCACGCTCCGAGTTGCACTCCAATACTTTTCTCCTCGTTGAGTTTTGTGGACAAAACAAGATACAACCACTTCCTACTCTATTGATATTAGCTTGAAAATAGATCTATCACTAAATGATAAGTTCATGTGACATTAGACAAAAACTAGAAAGAAACAGGCCAAGCATGTCATATTGATGAGAATAACGATAGCAGTACTTACAATCATAGATTCGAATGCGACAGCTTCGTCAAGTCCCCTTCGTCTAACCCTTTCCTGAAAGCTCCACAATCTGGATAACAACAACTTCATTGATCACTCTCCTTTGGCTGACTGTGAGTTTCCTCCAAGATCATAAGTTTCATGTATTCAATTCTTCCTCCCCTTTCCACCATCATAGAGCTTGTTTATATAGGTTAAGAGGAGCTTAACCTCTTGAGTTATCTTTAGAACAAGTTGGAAACCTTCTCCTTAGATCAGGGATCTCTTGATGAAACCAAGAATTCGAGCACAACTGCCTCCTAATCTCGAAAGATCATCCCCTTACTCTCCTCAACAGGCCAACTACTGCCTCAGATTAGGCAGTGCTCCTTTAGAAGGGGCATCAGAGCACTGTAGCGCTCCCTGGTAAGCCTTGGGGAAACGCCAGCGCTCTCAAGATGAGAAGCACTCCTTCAAAGGGGGATGAGAGGCATTATAACGCTCCCTGAAGCATTATAGGGGAGCGCCAATGCTTCTGGAGCTAAAGTAGGGGAGCACTCCCCCTCAAAACCTTTGTTTCAGGGTTCCTTTCAGGTGTCAAGAGTTGTTTGACTTTAGTAAACCAGTTCTCCTCCTTCAACTCAGTCATGTGAGATGTTATAAGTGCTTCCTTAGTGTCGTTGACATGACAATATGTCTGAACATCATTTGCGACACTAGTGACCAACCTGTGACACTTACAAAAGTTTTAGGGAAGATGCGACACTTACGACAATTGAGAGGGACAATGCGACACTTATCCAGCTGAGAAATTTTGACGTGTAACAGAATGCCCCCCAAAGTATGAATTTATAAGATGCCAGTCGATAACTGAAATACTTTGTAGATGTTCAAGCAAGGGTATAGACTCAAAGAACCTGACGGAAGCTGCACACAAACATCCAACAAATATCATGGCATATTTCAAAACCCAAGGCAGGCATACCTATGCTTGGGTGATCAAGAGTTAGTAGGATATGGCCGCCATAAAATATACTGCGGATCCATAACTGTATTGATAAAAAAGGTATAGCCACCAAATATAAAATGTGGATCTATACTCTGATGACTTGGACTGATCATAGCCACGAAGAGTACACAGTGGATCTACGAGATGACAAGACATAGCCACGACCAATACAAAGTGGATCTATGTAACAGTGTATGTGTCATTGTTCAAAATAAACTCCATCACAGCCTGGGCAAAGCATATATCAAAGTGATGGCTCAACCCAGGGTCTTCATACCAATTCCAATATGGTACGAATCTGACCATGTGAATAGATGTCTTGACATCGAACATGGCAGAAACCACTTGATTACTGGTCAATGGTGTGAACCGTTAACAAGTGCGAGGGAGATCACCATTAATGTCGATGATTCCCAAGGTACCCTAGTACATTCCAGCGAATATGAATAAATGAGCTGAGGTTGAACATTCGTGGAATCATTCGATCAGGGGTCAATGATGTAAACCCACCATCGAATGTGAGGAGGCATGCCATTGAGGCATGCAGGTCCCAAAGTACTAAGTTGTTTCTAAGTCTAATTCCCAGATAATGTGTTGGAGTCGATAGGAATAGACTCATCGAGGGAGGGCCTTGATGTATCCCCCATCAATGACACGAAACGGACATGGAGATGTGATTGGTAGATCATATGGACTGACACAGGTTTTGAGGCAAGATATTTGGGATGGATGACTCTCGAGGCGGATACTTCCCTTGAACACGGAGGCACAATAGCAAAACATGACATGGACCAAAAACTATGCAGTGGGTACTGTGACTTGCGTCGGGTGACCCAAAGGAGTGAAAGGAAACTCAAAGGATTGGCTCAGTGCAGAGGTTCAGCGGATTATGATATGTGCAAAGTGACAAAGTGTCGTGTTCAAGGGTGACTCTAAGAAGTGTTGGATGATGTTCTCAAGGGACTGCTTGGCTTGCTCCTTTCAATTTTTCCCCCATCCAGATAGATGAGTACCTCTTTTTGATTTAATGAGCTCGAGGAGGATAACACATGCTCGATATAACTCACCTTCGGTAAGTTCCTCTTCCTTTGTTTTAACGAACTGGAAGAAGTAAGGGTTCGGTCCCATATGGGTCTGTCGATGTGTGCTTTAACGAGTCCAAAGACAGAAAACTCAAAGGTTTTTCAGGATTATAGAGTTTGGAAAAACACTTAAAAGAGAACTCTCTCAGTTCCTTTTTCGTACAGTAGTCCGACGAGACCAAAAAGGGGTTAAACTATCGCTCGCAAGACGCCCTTTCTGACCTTTTAACGAGTGTGAAAGGAAGCAAGATCACTCGACAATCTTTTCATATTTAGAGAGTCTAAAAAGGGTTTAAAGGAGACTCCAGGGGGGTTCCTTTTTTGTGTGTTCGTATCCATACGGGTCCGAAAAAGAGATAAAAGTTTACCCGGTTACGTTCTCATATTGTCGAGCTCGAGAACGAACTAAGACTATTCTCATAAATGCGACAAGGTGAATGATTCATTAGAACTGCCAGGAAACCTGCGATGCCAGAAACTACAAACCAGAGTTTAGTGAAGCCATTTACATCATTAGAGAAACCCAAAATGACCATACCTTATAAAAAAATGAAATTTTATAAATAAGAATTGATTTAAAAAACTCATTTACCATTTCATTTGCAAGGATTTTTGGAGTGGTGGAGAATCTCAATTTGAAGCAAATCTTGTTTTTCTCGGTGCCGGAGCTACGATCGATCATTTCGTTCACCGTTTGAACCAAGTAGGTTTTCATCCTTTTCTCTTTCAATTGCATGGTTTCAAGTTGATTTTCATGGCATTATTAATTTAAAACACAAAGCCCTAGGTCGCCCCTCTTTGAACCAAATCGGCCTCCTTTTAAAAATCAATAAAATGGGGAATTCTTTCGCAAAAATGTGTTAGAGAAGGGTTGTTAGAATGTCCATACCCTTGCAATCGATTGGACCGAACATTTTAGCAAAAGAAACTCATGAAAATTCCCCCCATTTGCCCACGCAGCCCCCTAAGTCGATTTGCATTTTTAACACGTTTTAATCATTATTTGGCAAATATTAAAGGGCGTGGTGGCTAAAAAGAGTGAATGGTTGATTTTAGATGACATGGGCACTTTGTTTTATGTTTTAAAATGATTTTGAAAATCGCCGAAATTACAAAAACGTGAGGAATGATGAAATTCTTGATTTCTTGTTTTGTAGGTGTCTTCGGCAATCATGATCGAATGGAAAGAGAGGGAACACGAGATGGATGATTTAGCCGCTCTACGGAGTCCTCGTACGCGGGCCACTTTGTGAGCCTGTGGATTGCTCAAGTTTTTCAAATTGAAAAAAATGAAGAGAGAGATTATACTGCTTGAGCACATGGTTGGCCTTTGGGACGTTGTGGAACAGGGATTCCGTATTGGTACACAACTCCTAACCATTGAATTGGAAGATGTGTACTTTTTGACCGGCCTCTCAAAAAGAGGGGTCCCCATATCCTTTACTGGGCAGAGGGCATTACCTGAGCAGGTGGACGTGTATCTGGCACGCCACTGCATTCTGGGAGCAAAGTTGGTAGGGGGAAGGATCCCTATCAAGGATATACGAGATCTGCCTCTTCGATCTATATTATTTTCTATCACAAGCGTGACTGGTATAACTAGTGCTCATTTGGCATCAAGATCACAGGTGGACTATGGTGTTCAGTGTTTAGAACCAACACTGTTCAATTGGAGTGCAGCGTTCCTTCGGAATGTGAAGGAACAGATCTCACGATGCAGGACTGGTCAGAAGCAGTTTGGCTATGGCTCATTCTTAGTCTCATTTTTCTTAGAGCGCATCCTTCAGATGCAGCCTCAGATAGCACTGGCAGTACGACCAGTGGACGAACCTTGGATGGAGAGGTGGACTAGTCTGTCTCCAAGGCTAGTTTCGGAGTCAGAGTTCCACTTTACTGGTGACTTCTTTGCCTGGCTAAGATGGCAGTACCTCTAGATAGAGGACTTCCCGTACGTCGATGTAGACTTCCGTGGGAGTATGGACTTGATTTTTCCCGCGGGGGAAGATTGGGATGAGTCAGGTAAGAGATTAAGCCATTCCTTGTCTAGTTTTTTTTTGTTTTTTTTGGGTATGTAAAAGAGTTTTAACAAATGTTTTTGTTTTCAACGTGCAGACAAGGGAGTAGTGCACCCAGTTGATATACCAGTACCAGGGTGTCGTGGAGGCACCCCAGCTGCAGCAGAACCAGCAGTACTGGTGGCGGGTCTCCGGGAGGTTGAGAGGAACCTCCAAGGCCTTACGATGGGTATCCCTCCTCTGCGGAGGGGGATGTGCCTTTACATTTGCAGTGGCACACTGTAGGGGTCCCAGAGAATATCAATTCTTTGTTGAGGCACGTAGTGCGTGCAGTAGTGTGTTACTCACAGCACAAGGCAGTGCGGGGAGATTAGAGTCTCCCCATGATCATGTTTTTTGTATGCCTTGTCAGGCGATGTTGTATGGGTGGATGGACCTAATATTTTGCTCTCTTACACACTTTTTGATGTAATACAAACATTTCAGTCACGCCATATATATATATATATATATATATATATATATATATATACAATTTTGAGTTTTTATTATGCCAATGATTTGTACATGATGATGTATGTGATGTGTTTTAATTTACATGCAATGTACAGTTTTGTTTTCCTTAAATCTTATATGTGGGCAAGATACCGATCCATGATATAGTTAGCTAATGAATCCAAAACACTATTAAGTTCTCTCGGAATGTGTCTATATTTGATGTAATCGAACATTCGTTCGAGACGACGAAATTGCAAGTGTAGGCATAGCAGGATAGGACTATGGATGGCGTAGATGCGGTTGATTTGACAAACCACCAGTTGGGAATCTAAGTAAACAATGATGCGAGAGATGCCTAGAGAGGAAGCTTGGATCAACAGTCCAATGACAGCATGATATTCTGCCATATTGTTGGTTGCTGGTTCTAAACAAATGCCTCCTGAGATCACCACCTGGTCAAATTGGTAAATAATCCAAGCTGCTAAAGAAATGTTCTGGGTATGTCGGCTAGCGCCATCTGCGAACCCAAAAAAGATAGAAAAGGAGGACGTCATATGTGCATGAAAACACAGGCACAGTCATGAGTGGCAATGGTAAAGACTCGAGCACGCGAAAGAAAATAGACACACCAAAACTAAATACAATAATGTACAAAGTACAATATGTTAGGTGATCTAGGCATAGTACTTCTTAAGGTAAAGCCCATTTCGGATCTCTCCTAGGGAGATTCCGTCATGATCAAATAATTCGTAGGCACCTTTATGTAGGACACGCTTCACTATGTAGGGACTGTGCCACATGGGTTCTAACTTTCCTGTCCCCAATTTATCGTGAGCTTGGTCGTAAACAAGGACTAAGTCTCCTTCTGCGAAAGTCCGAGAGTGGATGGATTTTTCATATTGACTTTTAATTCGTTTTTGATGTGCCTCATTGGCGAGAGTAGCATCGCAACACGTTCAATCCAATTTGGATAGATACAAAAATTGTTCTTCTTCAGCGGGAGTATGGGGCAGGAGTTCTACTTTCAGTTTGAGTGATGGAATCTCACACTCGATTGGTAGGACAACTTCAATGCCATAGACCAACTGGAAAGGAGTGAATTCAGTTGAAGTTTTCACAGAGGTGCGATAGGCCCAGAGAGCAGAGAACAGTTGTAGATGCCACGATGTTTTGTTTTCCCCTACCATGCATTGGATCATGGTCTTTAGGACTTTGTTGATAGCTTCAACTTGTCCATTCACTTGAGGGTAGTAAGGGGACGAGTTTTCATGGCAAAAACCCAATTTGACATGTAACTCGATCATCATCTAGTTTTTGAAGTGCGCACCATGGTCAGTGACAATGGCACGTGGTACACCGAAACGAGTTATGATGTGGTTGAAGAGGAAAAAAGCTACAGTACGACCATCATTCAGGAAGGTAGGCATAGCCTCAGCCCATTTGGTGAAGTAATCGACGGCGACGATGATGTAACCATGCCCCCCGACTGAGGTAGGCTTACACTGCATGAAATCAATGCCCCATTTGGCAAAGGGGCCGATGGCGATAATTGGGTGCAGCGTCATAGGGTGGGTGCGTGCCTTCTTGTTAAATATTTGGCAGGGTGGGCATTTCTTGACAGCCTCGATACAATCTTTGAAAATCGAGGGCCAAAAATAGTAGGCACGTAGGATTTTTTGGGTTGTGGCCATACCGGAAAGGTGACAACCATAGGCGCCAAGGTGACAATCGTTTAGAATGCATTCAACCTCCTCGTGAGTCAGACATCGCTGAAGGATGGTGTCAATGCCACGATGATACAAAGTGTCGTCGAGGATGATATAACGACGAAAGTGGTGACGAATGCGTCGACGCTCTTCGCAAGAGATGTTGGGCTGAAAACGTTGTGTTTGAAGGTAGAGGAGAATGTCTCTGTACCAAGGATCAGAGGTGTTGATGAGGAAGAGAGATTCATCGGGGAGAGAATCTCTAGGTTCGATGTTTTCATCAGCACGAGGAAAAGCACAGATGAGCTCGGCAAACACCAGGTATTTTTTGGCTTTCGCCTTTGTAAAGTCAAGATCGAATTCTTGAAGAATAACAATCCATTTTGAATATTTTCCCCCAAGTACTTGACGTGTCAAGACGTGGTACATGGGGTTGGAGTCTGTGATTATCATGGTGGTGCGTAATAAGATGTAGTGACAGAACCTTTGGACAGCGATGACAGCTCCCAAAGCTAGTTTCTCAACATGCGAATATCTGAGTTCGGGTCCAGATAAACTCTTGCTCAGATAGTAAATCACATGTTCTTCGTCGTTGGAGTCTTCTTGGACTAACACCATTGCGATGGTGGAAGTAGAAGCGACCGAGTAAAGGATATAATCCTTTGTATATTTAGGTGGATGTAACAAAGGTGCATGGGTCAAAGCGTGCTTAAGAGCGTCAAATGACCGTTGAGCTACGTCATCCCAGATGAAAGGGACGTTCTTTTGCAGTAACCACATAAATCCTTTAGTGATCTCGGCATAATTGCAGATGAAACGACGAAGAAAGTTTGCTTTGCCTTGCAAACTTTGGAGTTGGGTTAAATTGGTGGGTGGAGGTAAGGCTAATATGGCCTTGATATTTAAGGGGTTCACCCTAATCCCATCTTTGGAGACAGTGAAACCGAGGAGTCGACCGGATTCGACAGCGAAAATGCATTTGTGTGGGTTCAGACGAATACGGTAGAACCTACATCGCAGAAAAATCACGCATAAGTGATCAATGTGATCGCATAGATTTAGCGAATGTGCAGGTAAATCGTCGAGATACAGTTCTGTGATATGTTTGATGTCATGAAAAGCGTACGACATGGATCGCTAGAAAGTGGCTCCAACATTTTTAAGGCAAAAATGTATCTTTCGGTAGGCGAAAGTTCCCCAAGGGAAGATAAAGGTTGTCTTGTGTTGATTTGTAGGCAAGATTTCAATCTGGTTATATCCAGAAAAGCCATCCATGAAAGAAAAGATTACGCTCCTTGTGCAGTTATCAATGATTTGGTCGATGAAGGGCGCAGGGTAGTTGTCCTTAGGACAAGCTTTGTTGAGGTCTCTATAGTCAACGCAAACACAGATGGTCCCTTGTTTCTTAGCAACCGGAATGAGGTTGGAGACCCATTCGGTTAAAGGGACGGGATAGATGAATCCAGATTTTAGAAGTTTTTCAACTTTTGCCTTTAGAGCTGCGACTTTCTTGGGATGAACTGGGTGAAGCTTTTGCCGAACCGGTTTCGTGTCAGGGTAGTTTTTGATTTCATGTACGACGATCGAAGGATCGATCCCTGGAATTTCCTCGTAACTCCATGCGAAGACATTGCGGAATTCCTTGAATAAAGCGGTGTAAGAGATCACTTCATCAGGTGTGCAATTAGCACCAAGGTCGATGTTTTCCACGACACCTTCTTTGATTGAAATGTCAATCGTGGCTGTGATAGAGATGTTACCCATGTTCCCCTCAGAGAGAGTATCGGTCGTGAGGATAGGAGATTGTGGAGCTTCGGTAACATCGGGGGGGGAAGACAGATCGTATGTCTTGGATTTCTTCCAGAGGTGGAAGAAAAGAGGATCGATGGTGGTTGTCATCCCAGGGAAGATCGTTGATGCTAAGTATTTCCATGATAGATTCGTCCGAAGGAAAAAAGTGGGAAATGTAATCGACGGAAGACGATAGGGAATCTAACCAAGAGGGCACCGAATAAGTATCGGGTGCCAATGAATGTGAATTGTTTGGAGAGGGAGAAGCAGATTGAATAGCTACGTATGTGGCCTCAGCTGGGCTCAATGGCATTGTGTCACCAAGCACATCGAATTCCAAAGGACTAGGCACAATCTAGGGGTCAGATGATTCCAAGGATTGATAAGGCAAAGTCGAGATCATATTGACGGTGGCAATATGATGTGCAGTAGGTGGAAGTGGTGTAGGGAAGGTACCCATGAGGCTAGAATATTTGAATAAGCTAACACCAACGCTTTCATACGTAACCGGGTGATCTCCCAGAAAGGGAATGTTGTTGGTAGCAGGGATGCGAGCGTCGGGTGTGCAGAAATCGAGCTAATCGATGGTAACAATTTTGCCTTGATGGGGGAATTATACACATTGAAACACCGACGAAGCGACGACGATCATTGCGTAGAACCAACTTCTTCCAAGTAATAGGTTGTAATCGAGGGGGGCATCAACCACCTCGACGTCAATAGTGACAGTTTTGCCGCCCAACTGAACGGATAGGGATTGTAATAATCCATGAGGATGAAAACCTCGTCCATCAAAGGCACGTAACATGGTAGTGGATTTGTTAAGGGTGGGTGATTTCAAGCCTTTCCAATAGGCTAGGGACATGACACAGGTGGAGGCTCCCTCATCCAGGATAGTCCAGTGGATTTGTTGATTATGAACAACAACATCGATTTGGAAAGCTAGCTGGTGGGAGAGTCATGGTTGGTGATCATCCAGAATAAACGTGAGGTAATTTGATGACTCATGATCGAAAGTGCCAATAGAGGCTAAGAGAGTTCTACGTTCGTTGGGACAGTTTTGTAGAACTTCCAAGGCCGACATGGCACACGGAGCTTGCGCCAAATCTTCTACGATATTGTAGTTTTGGGCAGCCCGTGAATTAGGATTAAATGTAGATTTTTGGATGGTTCTCTTAGGAGGGCGTAAGATAGAGTCAAAAGAGGGTTTCTTAATATGGAGTGGCCCAGATGAAGGGCTAACAGATGGAGGATTGACGGAGAATGGTAACGGATCTAATGTAGAACTGTTAGCGATCTTCGGCTTGTCAGGTTTAACTGGCGTGTCATACGTCGCAGAGCGAGTTGTTAGATTAACTCCGTTAAACATGTAAATGTGGGCACTTGTCGAGGCCTCATCATGGGGTTGGTTGGAACTGCCCCCCGGCATGGGGGTTTGTTCAACCAAAGATTGTTTCTGTGGAAAAGGCTGAGTGAGCACAGCGGGTTGTGAATTTCCCTTGAAAAGTTTGGCCACTTCATCGCGATGTGGGCAGTCTCGAGTGTAGTGATCATCACCACAAATGAGACATGGGAATTTCGGTTTTCGTTGTGGTTGTTTTCCGACAGCAGGGGTTTGTGGTTGGGTCTTGGGTTACTCATTGTTGTTGTTCTTCTTGGGTTTGTTACTCGCTTTCTTCTTGCCCCCAAGTTGTTGTGAAGGGGTTTACTGGACCGCATTCACATCAGAAACCTGAGTTTGAGGTGGGGTAGAAGAGGGTGCAGTCGAACTAGGGGCAGCCGTGGAAGCAGGCCGTTGGATTGTTCCAGTAGACTGGGTAGTAGATTGAGTTTTGATGGAGCCAATAACTCCATCCGCATGCGAAGCAGTCGATGGTTTGGATGGGTCATTAGTGGCATGGGTAGCGTTCGGTATCAACTCATATAGAGTACCGGATTGTGAATAGACTAAGTCTAAGTACTGAGCCCGGGTGATGGCTTCTTCCTCAGTGACTACGCCACCCATGGCAACATCACGAGCAATCTGGGGTAATAGGGATTTTGTGAACCATTCTGCTAATAATTGGTCAGGAATGACCACTTTGATTAGCCTTCATTGTCGTCTCCATCCATGGATATGATTAGAGATATGTATGGAATTTTTCTAACAAAGAGAGGTTAATAGTTCAGTACATGTCTCGTATCAAATGGGTAGTTGAAAGTGTGTGAGGAAGGACATGGCAAGGGAGTTGAAGTCGTGAAAGGATACGCATGGTAATTCAATATACCATTTCACTGCGGAACCCATGAGCGTTCGTTGGAAAAGATGCAAACGAATCGAATCGTCCATGAGGGAGTTGGATGAAAACCACAAATGGAAGGTCATCACGTGGTTGTTTGGGTCTTCTTCGGGCTTTCCATCGAATTTTGGGATATCAGAAGGAAGTTTAGCTGGAATAGTTGGCCAAACCGGAGAATGATAAATGGGATCATTCGTTAACCGAGACAAGTCTAGAAGGTCCAGGGTGGCTAGAAAAGGTAGTTTTCGGTTAACCTGTGGGTAATGCTGGTGTGGAAGAGGGACACCAGTGGGGCCCAATACTGGGTTATGTGGATAATTATAACTCGTGGGCCCTCTCATGTGAGGTTGGTTTTGACCAAGGTACATAGGATTTGAGATGTTTTGAGAAGTGTTTGTGAGCGGAGGATAACCGGATGGGTTTTGTGGATTATAGGGCGGGTTTGGCATTTGTCCATAAGGGGGTTGTTGCGGAGTCTGAACATTTTGTCCTGTGGAGGCATGTGGGTTTCCTTGAAAAGGGACGCTCCACGGGTTGGGTGCAGCGGACACATTTTGTCCCTGTGGTTGATAGTGTACTCTGGATTGAGGCTGCCCCCCAGCGTGAGGGTTCCCCCCAAATGGAATTTTTCCTCTGGTGGGAGGATTCCCCCCAGCATTAGGGTTCCCTCCGAATGGAATTTGTCCTCTGGAGGGAGGATGTCCCCCAGTTTGAGGTAGATTTCCTGAGATTTGAAAGCTAGATGCCAATGACTGACCGATGCCACCGATCGGGTTAGGACCACCAAGACCAATCCCTCCGGGTTGTTGGATAGGTATGGAACTTCCTGGTAGAATTTGAGTAGTGGTTTGGGCAGTGGTGGTAGCATAAGTGTTCAGTGCCCTAAATCCAAAAGGGAGTGTGGGTCTTGGTGTTGCAGGTGTGCCAATCGGCAGGGATTGTCGGAATGTGTGGGGTCATTGTTGAATGGGCTGTCTGGAGGGGAATTGTAGGCCTTGGGCCAACGAACGGTATGTTCGGACAAACGGTTGGTGCGGCTGTAAAAGTGGTAGTATCGGTGAAGTGATTTGGGGGTACAGTATAGGAAAAATATGCATCGACGCCTTCCCCCGTTCCATAAAGGCCTCGCACCAAGCGTGGTGGACTTCGAACAACGTTCGCAGTCCAAAAAGGGTCACTGGCTAAAGGGTTTTGAGAAGAGCCGGCCGGAATGTCAGAAGGGTTGATGACAACAAATTCTCTAGTGGAATTCAGGTGGAGGATCTGTCGTTCGTATCCCTCCGGAATGCGATAAGCTTCCAGAGATTCTGAGACAATTCGAAAATTCTCCAAAGGAATGGGAACTTCTTCCTAAGAAGTTGTGGTATTATGAACCTTGCTCTGTTGAGGGGATTCTTCCATGGAATGAGGGGGTAAAGGGGTGTTTTCTTCCATATTTTCTAGAGGAAGTCCCTGTAGCCTCCGCGAGCGGCGTGGAGGGTCGATGTTGGAGGAAAAGAGTTGGCGAAAGAAATCTATGGCCAACTAACGAAAAGAAACAGCACACGCTAAAAAATCTAAGAATCACAACCAAGCAAACATGGCCTTCTTTTGATGACCGTACTAGTTGGTGATGAAATCCAACATCGCATGATCAAGTCCAGAAGGGGTAGGGATAGGGTGGAACAGTTGCAATGGTGACCTGCTTAACAGACTTACGCCTTGGTGCAAGCTTCCATGCAGTAATTGTGGATTTACCCTCCAAGGAGCCTGAGTGAGTTTGACCAATGTCTACTCCAGGTACAGTGAGACTTCCCGTCAACGTCACCTTGTGTAAGACCCTAAAGATTATGGCCACTAAGGTTACCAATTCGCAGTCAGCCCCTGGGCGGGAACAGTCGACAGTCCGATCCGAATGTACGGGCAGGGTATCAAGCCCGAAATCAACTAAAAGGCTTCCATGCAGTAATTGTGGATTTACCTTAAAGTGACCCCCATAATACGATCTGACCACCACAATTAGTTAAACCATGGAGGGTTAGTCCCTGTAGCTTACCCGAATGCAACCTTGTGCATAACCCTTGTGTGAGAGGGGGATCCCAGGCAGACTTATACGATAACTGGATTTGACTCTCCCTAACTCAGAATGCTATTGTTTGTTTTAGAAACTTTGGAGATTTATGCTCACATCCCTAATCCAAAGTACTAAGCCTAGTCTACTGTTGGTGGAGGACCCTAGAAAAGAAAAAGTTCTAGATAACTTTTAATTAGCATTGATTTTTATGGCTGTTCTTTACACAAAGGGGTGCATGGAAGTGAAACAAATGGAATTATTACTCAGACCCAAAGAGTGCATCAAACATGATAAGCATTCATTTCCTTTCTATGAACATCTAGCTAAGGGAGAGAGAGAGTTCTTTCACTAACAAGCACAAATATGGAATGCCCTCAAACGATTCTTTTTCTCAATCAAATCCTGATGTAATGCAAAAAATTTTAAATGCCTTCTAATATGCAAAATCAATCATAAAGATGTCTTTTATGCGTATGAGTGATGATCAATACAACACAATGCTCATCTTGCTAATTATCTTCTCGGTATGAATGAAAACCAAGCTAGCATAAGCAAAAGTCACACAAACAATACACCCTTTCGTAGCAATCAAAACGAAAAAGCGAAAGAAAAAGAAACAATCAAAGAAAAGAAGAACAAACTTCACACCCAAAAACAAAAGTTGAAGAACAATAACCTTGACTGAAATCAAGATAAAGAGGTCTGTAGACCTTTGATGACCTTCACTAGGGTTTTTTACTCAGCTGATGAGGAGATAAAAACAATGCATAGGTTTCAGACTTCACTCAAGAGGAAAAAATCAATGAAAATAGTGAAGAAGGCTGCAAGATCCAATTAACAAGGTGTTTATTCTTCAAAGAGATAGATGTCAAGGCTGAAAGGGAAGAAAAATTGACTCACTAGATCACTCAGCAAGAAAGACACAGAGGCAAACCCTGAAAAAGGCAGTTCTGGAGGCAACAGAGCGCCAACCCTGAAAAAGGCAAGGAGCATTATAGCACTCTATGTACATGTATGGGGGAGCATTGGCACTCTGTTAACACTAAGACAGGGGCGCGAGGGTCTAAAAGCTCCAGAAATGTCAAAAAAATCCAAAAATTGGGATTCAAACTTGACAACTATGCTAAGTGTGATGAAATAAGGAGCCAATCAGCTCATGAAACTAATCAAAGGAGGAGTAAACCAGGTTTTAAACAATCAAGGGATAGAACAAGGTCAATGAGGAGAAAAATCCAAACAAGAGGTCAGTGGAGTCGCCAGTTTTTGTTGTAGGAAAATCTCCCTGCGGACAGGTAGATCACCTCTAGAGCTTGACCTTAACCCTAGACAGAAAAGTTCTTATCATGGACACTGACTTCCTTTCAAATCTATCTAAACTAACACATGAGAAGGAAGGATGACAGAAGTACCTTTTTATCGACATTTGTCCTTGCATGCTCCGAGTTGCGCTCCAATACTTTGCTCCTCGCTGAGTTCTGTGGACAAAACAAGATACGACCACTTCCTACTCTATTGATATTAGCTTGAAAATAGATCTATCACTAAATGATAAGTTCATGTGACATTAGACACAAACTAGAAAGAAACAGGCCAAGCGTGTCATATTGATGAGAATAACGACAGCAGTACTTACAATCGTAGATGTGAATGCGACAGCTTCGTCAAGTCCCCTTTGTCTAACCCTTGCCTGAAAGCTCCACAATCTGGATAACAGCAGCTTCACTGATCACTCTCCTTTGGCTAACTGTGAGTTTCCTCCAAGATCATAAGTTTCATGTATTCAATTCTTCCTCCCCTTTCCACCATCATAGAGCCTGTTTATATAGGTTAAGAGGAGCTTAACCTCTTGAGTTATCTTTAGAACAAGTTGGGAACCTTCTCCTTAGATCAGGGATCTCTTGATGAAACTAAGAATTTGAGCACAATTTCCTCCTAATCTTGAAATATCCTCCCCTTATTCTCCTCAACGTGCCAACTACTGCCTCAGATTAGGCAGCGCTCCCTTAGAAGGGGCATCAGAGCGTTGTAGCGCTCCCTGGTAAGCCTTGGGGAAGCGCCAATGCTCTCAATATGAGCAGCGCTCCATCAAAGGGGGATGAGAGGCGTTTTAACGCTCCCTGAAGCATTATAGGGGAGCGTCAGCGCTTCTGGAGCTGAAGTAGGGGAGCGCTCCCCCTCAAAACCTTTGTTTCAGGGTTCCTTTCAGGTGTCAAGAGTTGTTTGACTTCAGTAAACCAGTTCTCCTCCTTCAACTCAGTCATGTGAGATGTTATAAATGCTTCCTTAGTGTCATTGACATGACAATATGTCTAAACATCATTTGCGACACTAGTGACCAACCTGCGACACTTACGAAAGTTGTAGGGAAGATGCGACACTTACGACAATTGAGAGGGACAATGCGACACTTATCCAGCTGAGCAATTTTGACGTGTAACAATAGCATCAAAAAAAATTTCTATAACGGCGCTATATTCGGCAACATTATTTGTGGATGGCCCTAGTCATACGCCACTTGAAGACACCAGTAGACCCTCGGGTGAGTAAACCACCCAAGCGGCGGAAGACAAGTTCTGTGTATGATGACTGGCTCAATCTGTGAATCCCAAGTAGACCAAAGACTATGTTGACATATGCCAAACAAGGGAAAACTCGATAAGCAAGTTGAAGACAAAAAGCAAGGAAAAATATATATACACTAAATTACATTAGTATACAAAGAGTTACGCCCAATCTTGGGGCTCAAGCGTAATATCTTTTCAAGTAGAGCCCATTCCTGAGCTCGACCAACATATTCCCTTCATAATATTCTAACTCATAGGATCCTTTTTCTTAGACACGTCGCACGATATAGGGACCATGCTACATGGGTTTAAACTTGCCTACCCCCAGTGGTTATTTGGCTTGATCATATAAGAGGACCAAATCACCCTCATCGAACAACCGAGGATAAACAAACTTATCGTATTGGACCTTGACACATCTTTTGTTCACCTCAATAGTTGTAGAGGCATCTCGACGTTGCTCGTCAAGACTCTCTAGGTGTACAAGGCATCGCTCGATATCGAAAGTGTCAGATAGGAGTGTGACTTCCAACATAAGAGAAGGGATATCGCATTCAATAGGTAATATTCACTCCACACCATGTACTAATTGGAAAGGGGAAAATTCGGTGGAAGTCTTGACGGAGGTTCGGTATGCCCAGAGTGCAGGATATAGCATAATGTGCCAGTCAGACTTACTCGAGCTGACAGTTTTCTGCAAAATGGTCTTGAGAGACTTGTTGATGGTCTCTACCTATCCATTTTTCTGGGGTTAGTAAGGAGAAGAATGACCATGCTTAAATCCCATCTTGGATTCTAGCTCTTCCATCATTTTGTTCTGAAAGTGACTTCCATGATCAGTGACAATCTTACTCGGCATATCGAACTGGGTGATAATCTGATTGAATATGAAGAAGAAGGCATTATTCCCATTGGATTTAACTGTAGGCATGGCCTCGACCCACTTGGTAAAGTAGTCAATGGCCACGATAATGTGTTGATTCCCCCCAGCCGAAGTTGGGTTGTAATCCACGAAGTCCACCCCCCACTTGGTGAGGGGACGAATGGTAATGACTAGGTGAAGAGGGTTTGGATGCGAGCACATTTTATGAGTGAACACCTAGCATGGGTGAAACTTCTTAACTGCTTCAACACAATCTTTAAAGATAGATGGCCAAAAATAACTGGCTCGCAAAATTTTTTGGGTTGTCGCAAGCCCAGATAGATGACCACCACAAAACCCACTGTGGCAATCGTTTAGGATAGACTCGGCTTCTTCATGAGTTAAACAACGACATGAGATATTTTCTATTCCTCGGTGATACAAAGTGTTATCGAAGATAGTGTAATTCTTAGCTTGGTATCGTACACGTCGTCGGTCATCTTGCGAGAGATGTTGAGGGAACTTCAAGGTTTCAAGATAGAGAATGATGTCTCCATACTAGGGGTCGGATGAAGAGACAAGGAAAATGTGTTCATATACAAATGAATCAACATAGATAAGATCCTCATCTAATCGTGGAAAGTCAGATATTAATTCGGCGAAGACTAGTGATTTCTTGGATTTTGCAGAAGCAAAATCGAGATCAAATTCTTGTAAAATGACAATCCATTTATTATATTTCCCCCCTATGATATGCCTAGTAAGGACGTATTGAAATGGATTGACATCGGCAACCATAGTAGTCTTGCAAAGAAATATATAATTGCGTAAACGTTGGATTGTGTGGACGGCAGCCAAAGCTAGATTTGCAACGTGAGAATAATTGAGCTCAGGATCAACTAAGTTTTGACTAAGATAGTAGATGATGTGCTCGTGGATCTCATCATCCTCCTAAACCAAAACCATACCAATCATCTCCTCAGACACGTAGATATAAAGAAAGTAATCCCTACTGCCGTCAGGAGACTATAGCAGAGGCAT
Organism: Picea engelmannii; assembly: GCA_009831015.1. Lineage (NCBI taxonomy): Eukaryota > Viridiplantae > Streptophyta > Pinopsida > Pinales > Pinaceae > Picea > Picea engelmannii. The sequence goes on from ML821277.1 coordinate 45,300, forward strand.
CAATACCAAGGCTTTCTTCAAAGCATCGAAGGACTCCTGAGCTTTCTCATCCCAGATAAAAGGGGTGTCCTTCTTCAAAAGATGCATGAAACCCTTAGTGATATTGGCATAGCTTACTATAAACCAATGCAAAAATTTAGCTTTCCCCTATAAACCTTGAAGTTTTCGAATAGTGCGTGGGAGAGGCAATCGAGATATTGCCTCAACCTTTAACGAATCTACCATGATCCCGGTCTCAGAAACTAGAAATCCTAAAAGATAACCAGACCTAACGTAAAATATGCACTCATGAGGGTTCAACCGGATTCTATAGTAACGACATATTTCAAAAACTAGTCTAAGGTGCTTAGAGTGATCCGTTCTCTTACGAGAGTGAGCAGCAAGATCATCCAGGTAAGCTTCGACTATATGCTTAATATCATGGAATGCGAAGGTCATAGCATGTTGGAAGGTTGCGCCAGTGCTTTTAAGGACTAAAGGCATTTTCCGGTATGTGAAAGTACCCCAAGGAAAAATAAATTTCATCTTGTGTTGATCCTCGGGTTTAATTTGAATTTGGTTATACCCTGAAAATCCGTCCATGAAAGAAAACACTTTGCTTCCCACACATTCGTCGAGAATCCGATTGATGAAAGGTGTCGGGAAGTTGTCTTTTGGACAAGCCTTGTTCAGGTCATGAAATTCCATGCATACACAGATGTTTCTTTTCTTCTTATTCATAGGAATGGGATTGGATACCCATTTAGTCAAGGGAATTGGATAGATAAATCCAACATTAAGTAGTTTCTCTACCTTTGCCTTAATAGCAAGGGCCTTCCGGGGATTGACAGTTCTAAGACGTTGTTGAATAGGCTTATCATCCGTATAAGTTCTAATCTCATGCTCGACAATACGAGGGTTGGTTCCTAGCATCTCTTCATATGACCAAGAAAATACATCTTGGAATTCCTTGAAGAGTTCGGTGTAGATCAGGATTTCTTCTGACGAACAATCTACACTGATATGTACGTTTTCAATCTTGCCAGGGGTACGAGAGATATTGATCATGACGGTAGGGGAGATACTCGCCATATTTTCTTCGGCATAAATGTCGTGTGTATCAAGTGTACTACGGCGTGACCAAATATCTCACTCAAAGTAGATCGAAAGTCATCTTGTTCGATTCTTTCAAGCTCCGGGAGAAAATAAGAGCGATGATGCATATCATCCCAAGGTTTTTCGGAACCATTCATGGCTTTGATGATAGCTTCATCCGATGGAAAAGTCTCATCGAGGCAATCATGTGAACAAGAAAACTAAGTGTCCCACATGGGCTTAAGAGCAGGATCCTCCTCATCCGTCAGCGAGGTAACAGGATCGGGATCTGCGAAAGAGTCAAGAATAGCTTGATACACAATCTCTGCTACCGATAGTGGCATGGTCATTCCATCATGTGACTGAATTTAGCAAGATGAATTCGAGGAAGGTAGGGTCCAAGGATCATTAAAATAGGAAGTGCGGAAAGGAACAAACCTCTCTAACAAAATGGGCCTACTCGACATGGCGTAAACAAGGTGGATTAGTGCCATGAAGTTGAAGGTACCCATAAGGGATGAATACATTCTTACACTAATATTCTCAGTTGTCGGCTGAGAATTATCGACCATGGGAATAGATGGTCCAACTGATGCATTGGGGATAGCATACGCAAAGGATAACTGATCGATTGTCGTGATATTCCCATCGAGTGGAAAACAAAGACTGCGCAAGACAAATGATACGACGACAGTCATAGCATAATTCCAATTGCATCCTAGTAACAAGTTATAATCAATAGGCGCATCAACTACCTCAACATACACTTCTACCATCTTCCCACCTAACTCGATTGGAAAGGAAGAAAGAATATCGTGAGGATGGAAGGAATGACCGTCAAAAGTAGTCAACATGGTCGACGATTGAGAGAGAGTCGAAGAGCCGAGAGATTTCCAACAGATCAAGGACATCACACATGTGACAATGCCTTCATCAACAACCGCACATTTGATGGTATACTTTGAGTACCCCACGTGGATTTGGAATACCACATGGTAAGGCAAGTGAGGATTCACATCTGTGACATCAAACTTGATAAATTTTGAGCCACTGGGGTCTAGAGATCCTAACACAGATAGCAAGCCATTCCTCTATGAAGGACATGTCTGGAGTACCTCCAGATCCGACATCGTACAAGGGGTTTGACCCAGGTCCTCAACAATAGAGTAATTTTGGGCGTGTTGGCATAGGGGTAGACCCAGGGTTCAATTCTCAAGAGCGCACCAACAAAACCCTAACTACCGGCCCTTTCAGAAACACCTGCGAAGCAGATGAAGTCTCACCCGAGGTAGAGGTGGGGGTGGTTGCAAGACTCAGGTGTCTGCAACCTTAGCTGGGACACAGATCTGTGATTACACACTTAGTACAACACTTAGCATTAATTGTTCACCTTGAATTAACCCTTATCTCACTTTGCAGATAACACAGAGCAACGCAATATATACTTAGATCTAAGATAGTTTCAACACTTAGCAACATACAACATATTAGTTTCAATAGATCAAGCACTAAGCATCTTACATATCAGATCTAACATCCATTCATATCTCATAAGCACAAAGCATCAATAGATCTATATAAACACATCAAGGCACTTAGCAAGGAGAGAGAAAAACACATCAAGTCGAGGCACAGAGCACAACACACAAAGTTATCATGGTTCACCCCCACCCTGGGGCTACGTCCACAAAGTCTTCTTCTTTATTATCTTAGTCAAGTAGTTACAGCACAGAGCTTCATCAATCCTTACTTCGCACAGGACAGAAGATCTACGCAGCTCGCTAGATCCTTCTTCCTTGTGCTAAAAGCACAGAACCGTCTACATTATCTTGCACTTAGCCTCTTACAAGATGCACAGAGCATTTACAGTCATCACCAGCACTTAGCTTACTTGTAACTCTTCGATCACATAGATCCAACTTATCGCCCCTTACTTACTTCGCCTATACATCTATTTATACATACAAAAGTGGGCCTAAGCATGGGTAAACCCATGGGCCAACATCCCTTTTCTGTTACATTAACCCAAAAAAACAAAGTCATCACCAGCACTTAGCTTACTTGTAACTCTTCGATCACATAGATCCAACTTATCGCCCCTTACTTACGTCGCCTATACATTTATTTATACATACAAAAGTGGGCCTAAGCATGGGTAAACCCATGGGCCAACATCCCTTTTCTGTTACATTAACCCAAAAAAAAGGACCCAAAGTGGTCCGAGATCTCGTGATCTCTGCTTCGCATCGCGCTCCATCTTTGACAGGCTGTCGAAGTCCCAAAATGGTCAAATCTGACCAAGTATTCCCCAAAACTTGGTCAAGAGCCAACAGGCCCCCAACACTCACTTGTGACTCATCTCGAGTCACTTAGGTCTGCACAATTCTGCTTCAAATACCTCGAGCTTCTTCAACCTGCTGTAGTGTGACAACCTCTTGCTCAGTGAATTCTTGGATCACTGCGTCGTTTACTGGCCCTTCCAGGAATTGTTCTGCGGTGATGACAATTTGTTCAATCTTGGCTCCCTATATTTCAATGTCGGTGAACAGTTGGCATGCCTTTTCTTGGATTGGATGAAGTCATTGGGAGACTTCCATCACTTTACTTTGCAGCATGTGTACCTGTTGTCGGGCGGTGTTTTGTTCTGTAAACCTCTTCATTATTTTGACTGGGGTCAAGGAATTTATTTGTGCTTGTAGTGTTTATGTGTGTTGCATTTCTTCTTGGAGTTGTACCTCTAATTTGTGCAATTCTATATTCTCTGCAATGTTTTCAAGAGTTTGGGCTTTTCTAGTGCACAACTGTTTGTATTCCAAGGCAAAGGTTTTTAATCGGTCGACTGTGTTATGAGCAGTTGCCTCTCTCATATCTCTTATTTCTTGAGGGGTCTCAAGCATGGTACAAAGTTCCAGGTCTGTGATTCACTGTTGAAGTTGTTGGATGACTTATTCAAGTTGTGCCACCTGTTGTGGAACACGTTCTTCAATCTTTATTTCTATGACCGTCACAGAGGGAAGTGCTCTGTGAACCTTTTCCTGTACTTCAAGTTTCTCTGCTAGTAACTGTGCTTTTTCCTCATCCCACTTCTCTTTAGGGTAATATTTTCCTAATCTTCCTTACTCAGCTGTTATAGAAGTGCATTTTGTACTTGCGTTAAGGCCTGGGTGGCTTGCACTGTGTCGTATTGAGCTTGTCGAAGGCGAGCTTCGACTTTATCAGCGATCTGATGTAATTGGGTGGGCTCATCATCTGTTCTTGTTGTTGCAAGTGATAAGGGAACAATAGAATCTGCTCGGTTGGACTAGAGTACCTGTTGCATTCCTTGAAGTTCACCCTTGATTCGGCTGAATAGCTCCTCCTGCTTCGCTTCTTGTCTTTTTGCGATCTCTTGTGAAGCATCATTCAGTGTAACAGTTAAGCAGTCGATGTTGTCTGGTGTGAGGGTAGTCTTAAATGTAGTTCAAGTAGCCTTAGCTTTATTTCAGGATGAGGGATTTAGTGGGGTGGTCTTCCTTTTCTTGGAAGGATCCTCCTCTTCTCTAGGCGAAGTAACCTCACCTTTATTTTTCTCAACTTCTGTCCCGCCTAGTTCTTCACCATCACCTCCTTACGCAGGTGATATCGAAGTGGTCTTCGTAGATTTGCTATGGATATATTGAACTTAAGCATCCTTCTTAGTCTTACTCAGTCCAGGTGTATTCATCATAGCTTCATAGTTCTCCTCATCAGACATTTCTATGGGGTCTGCTGAAACAAGGAGGTCCACCGACCATTCTTTGGTAATCTATTCCAAGTCTTCTTCTATCAACTTATAATAAGACTGAAGTTGTTCTTGGTGTTCATAAGCTCATGGATTCATATATATAAAGTGGCAATCCACGCTGAACTTCATCAAGGGTCTAAACCTATGAAGTGTGTTCGGGGTGATGCGAGGTGTAGACTGGATTGCATTATTCAATTGGTTGTAATAGGCATGGAAGACGGCATTGGACTGCCACTATTTTTTCATGTCATTGGAGTACCATAGCGTACGAAACTTCATGACCAGTGGTTCAAAGGGTTCTATCTCTAGGAAAGTGGCACCCTTTGGTAGCTCCCAAGCGATGAAGGAGATTAGTATGAGTAACCAACTAAAGTGGAACTCATAATCTTGGTCTTTTGCTTCTCTACAATCAAGCTCTAGTTGGTTTACAAGATACTATGCCCAGTTCATCTATAGACCATCGGCGCACTTCCCTGTGATGTCAACTATGAATCCTGTCACTTGTGTTGGTCTGTTCTTGCGAAATAACTTGCTCGTGATCAGCTGACAGGAAAGGCGCACTATGCCATTTTTGATAGAGGCTACCTTGTAGCCTCGCGTGCCCTTCACAACATCGCCATAAGTCTCGTTAATCTTCTGTGCGAGAACGCAGTCCGATGTCTTTCCTAGGTAAAACTCATGTGGGTAAAGACCTTGCATACTAAGTCCTGTAATCTGATTGATCAAGGTTAGATCCACAATGGCACGGCGGTCTAGCCATAAATATCCTCCGTGGTAGCAGGACAGTAGCAACTTGACATATGCGTTGACTTCTTGGTGTCTGCCAAAGTGTGGGATCTTCATTACATTAAGGAGTGTGGACTGTACAATGTTCTGGGTCCATGACTGCGGGAAAATCTTAGAGTTCTTTCCTTTGGTCCTGGTTAAGTACTTATGCAGAGCTAACATGTTGTAAGATTTACGATCTCTGAGGTTAAAATCACTAAATTTCAGTGCTGCAAGCTTATCCTGGTCAGCACAGACTGCACGCACTCCTTTCGAGAGGTACATGGTGCTCAAAGCATACTCAAACTTGAGGGGTACACTTTCATGGTTGATGGCACCACTTAGAGGGGGTAAGTACATCGGTAGAATGCATGGGATAAGCTTGGCATTTGCGATGTCATCTTTGTGCTTAGTTCTTCATTTTGCATTGGCTCAAGATGTCCCTACTCAAGCAGTCGATGGGGAGGCCTGTACTCCTGTCATGGATGATGCTTGAATACCAGTGGACATTCTTCTTTCCGACATGACTCTCTCAGTCATTAAGTCAATCAAAACTTCTTCAACTACTTTCTCAATAGCGTTGAGCTCGTTCGACATATAAGCTCGGAAAATATAATCGAGGTCACGATGATCTCAGATACTGCACTAGGATGAACAATCTTCTTGCAATGATCATGGTATACAATCACTAGTTATGCGGGCTTCGAATTCTCAATTTGGAAAAAGTGTTCTTCAGGCAGGGCATGACAGGTTAAATACGAAATTCGGCAACGGACTTCTTGCAACGGGTATGGAGCCTCCATTAATTATGTTCTATCCATTCTGGTGTTGGCCAATAGTCTAGTAGTGACCCATAAATGTTTTCCAACCCGTTCGGAGTGGAAGTCGAATGGACATATTGGCCTCCAACAGATATATTTCTTCGACATGGCGAAGTGCCATAGGTCACTGTCCCGATATTCCGGCAAAGCTCAAATTCTGTAATTTTTCTTTCTACGGTGCTCCATCTGGAATCTCTTGTAGTTTTTCAATCTTCGCCCTCTTCTTACTTAACTTTATAGCCTTCTTTCCAGTGAGCTTCATCTCAGTGGTTCTTTTCCCATTCTGATTCCTATCTTCCTTCGATATAGTCACTTTGCGTTGCTGAGGTTCTTTCTTAGGGTTCATGGATAACATCTCTTCTTTATCTTTGATAGAGACTTCAGTCTTCTATGAGTCCTCTGGTGTTTTGGTAACTTTGACATCTGTGTTCCTAATGTGATATAACTTTGATCTGTCCTCCTATTCTTCAATCAACTACGTGATCCTTCTAGTCATGAAGTCTTTTAACTCTTGTCTCTATTGTTCTAAAAAAAATTCGTCTTCCTTCTTTTTAGCTTGATCTCTTTCAATCCAAGGATTTCCAAGTAACATAGTAAACAGGCCATTGTCCTCAATAAAATTGATGATCTCAAAATCTTCCTCTGTCGAAGTTCCATTAACATTCATAGATATCTAAGTGAGCCTTCCACATAGATTTACCATTTTTCCTATGAATAACCCTATTCCACTTAGGGATGGAGTCATAGCAGGTCTGCATATAGCTTCCCAAGTTCTTTCTGTCATGACATTCACCTGTGTTTCCTCATCCAAAACACAGTCAATGTCGAAGTCTCCTATCCTTACTTCGATGCATTCTTTTTCTTTAAATATCTCTGATAAATTGACATGTCAGTGATCATTCAAGGTGTCTTTCATCTGCAGTAACATCTTTTTTGAATCTTTCTGGGGTTCTGCTATTTCTAGATCTACCTTAGGGTTTTCTTCTTTCAGATTCATTCTTTCAAGCTTAGCAATCATTCTAGGGAAATCTAATACTTCATGGTCCAAAGCCTTACAACAGAGACAACTTGTTCTTCCACCAGGGCACTCCTTAGTTATATGTCTTGGTCTTCTACAACTGTAACATAGGGTCAATCCTCTCTTTCTTTTAAATGATCCCCAACTTCTTCTGTACTGTGCACTAGGATCATGGTAGCTAGCTTGGAAGAATTTCTTTCTAGGATCCTGCATCCATTTGTTAGTCCAAACATTCTTTCTATGCATAGGTATAACATATCTATCATTATTCTTATCAGATCTATTCATATCAAACTTTCTTTCATCTAACAATGCCCTAGTATTCAAGCTAGGACAAAACCTATCAATCATACCTAAATTCATGCTTCAGAAAAAAAAAATTCCACTTATCTTACTTCTATAGATCACAAAGCTTTCAGATATAAGACTTTTAACTATTCTTACCTTTATCAGAGCACAAAGCTTATAGGTCCTACCTCTTTCTTACAGATCTGACCTCTTTTCTCACAGATATGACTTTTGTTTTTTCAGATATGACCTTTCTTTCTTGGCACAAAGCTTCACAGGTTAAGTGGAATGTTGCACACTAGGGAACAAAGATTATTTTGTACAAATCTTCTTCTTCTTAGTTCCCAGTAATCACAGTTTCAGGTCCCAGCAACGGAACCATTTGTTGGCACAGGGGTAGACCCAGGGTTCAATGCTCAAGAGCGCACCAACAAAACCCTAACTACTGACCCTTTCAGCAACACCTGCAAAGTAGATGAAGTCTCACCCAAGGTAGAGGTAGGGGTGGTTGCAAGACTTAGGTGTCTGCAACCTTAACTGGGACACAGATCTGTGATTACACACTTAGCGTAACACTTAGCATTAATTGTTCATCTTGAATTAACCCTTATCTCACTTCGCAGATAACACAGAGCAACGCAGTATATACTTAGAACTAAGATAGTTTCGGCACTTAGCAACATACAACAAATTAGTTTCAATAGATCAAGCACTAAGCATATTACATATCAGATCTAACATGCATTCATATCTCATAAGCACAAAGCATCAATAGATCTATCTAAACACATCAAGGCACTTAGCAAGGAGAGAGAAAAACACATCAGGTCGAGCCATAGAGCACAACACACTGAGTTACTGTGGTTCACCCCCACCCTAGGTCTACGTCCATAAATTCTTCTTATTTATTATCTCGGTCAAGCAGTTACAGCACAAAGCTTCATCAATACTTACTTTGCACAGGACAAAAGATCTGCGCAGCTCACTAGATCCTTCTTCCTTGTGCTAAAAGCACAGAGCCGTCTACAATATCTTGCACTTAGCCTCTTACAAGATGCACAGAGCATTTACATTCATTACTAGAACTTATCTTACTTGCAACTCTTCGATCACATAGATCCAACTATCTCCCCTTACTTACTTCGCCTATGAATCTATTTATACATACAAAAGTGGGCCTAAGCATGGGTAAACCCATGGGCCGACATCCCTTTCCCATTACATTAACCCAAAAACCCAAAAAGGACCCAAAGTGGGTTGAGATCCTGTGATCTCTGCTTCGCATTGTGCTCCATCTTTGATAGGCTGTCGAAATCCCAAAATTTTCAAATCTGACCAAGTATTTCCGAAAACTTGGTCAAGGTCCAATAGGGCGGCTCTAGCATTTGGATGGTGGGTAGAGTGCTTGAGTACTCCTTTCAGAATAGAGGAGGTGGCTTTGGTTTTTCGATCTGTAAAGTTGTCTCTGAAGGAGGAGGAGGATATTCTAGACTAGGAATAGCCTGTGAAGAACTATAATCACAAGATCGGGTGGCTACATGAACCTTAACATCGACCATATTCATACACAAATGGTCACTGTCTTGCGATGACAGGTTTTGACTTCCACAGACTGCATTTTCGACATTTGAGGAGCTCGAGGCCATGTGTTGGTTATGTGGGAAAGGATTCGTCAGCACGGCGGGCGGTAGAGATAAGATCCTCATAGCTTCTGCAAGTTTGGGGCATAAATGAGTAAGGTGGTCGTCCGTACAAATATTACAGGGAAATTTCACCTTACACCTTTCTTTCTTTCCCTCTCTATCATTATTATCTGTCTTCTCATTATTACCATTGTCCTTAGGTTTATTATTATTTTTCCCACCCTTATGATTATTATTACGTTCTTTCTTCTTATTCCCACTTGGTTGTTGGTTACCATTTGGGTTGGTCGATGATTTCATGGAATGTACATCCACCAACTGAGTGGGATTGGAAGACACAGACGAATTTGGCCCTCCTGCAGACTGGTTTAGAGACAACTCTTTCAAATGGCCTGTCACCAAGTCTACAAAATTTACATTGGCGGAGCCTACAATTCCATTGACATGATTTATCACCTTTTGTCTAAGGTCATAGGTTGACTGCGGTGGGTCTAGAAGAATGTGGTATAACATCCCAAACTGAGCATATATAAGATTTAACTGTTGGGCTTTGAAGATTGCTTCTTCCTCAGTTGTAACCCCGGATGTAGAAACATCCTTTGAGATAGAAGGATACAAAGACTTAAGGAACCATTCTAAAAGAAAGGTTGGGGGTATGGAGCTCTTAATCAACCTCTTCCATCTATGCCACTCCTGGATATGATCTGAGATATGAGTGGTTGTGTCCTGGAGTAAAGTCGACAGAAGTTCTAGGCCAACATCGTAACGAACTAGCAATTGGAAGTGGTTAAGGAAGACTAACACCATCTGACTGAAGGTCCCATATGCCCCCTAGGTAGCTCAATATACCATTTCACAGTGACCCCAATGAGGGTGTGTTGAAATAATATTAACCAAATAGAATCGTCATTAAGGAAATTCGAGGATCACCATAGGTGAAAGGTTGTAACGTGATCACCAAGATCCTCACCATTCTTATATTCAAATTTCAAAATGTCTGAAGGAAGCTTGGTGGGGACGAGGGGCCATGTAAGATCATGACACACAGGGTCGTTCATCAACTTAGACAAGTCTGGAAGATTAAGTGTGGCTAGGAAAGGGAGACGGGGTTGTGGCATCTGGCCCTAAGCTCCTTGTAAAGATTGTATTTGAGGAACCGCAGTCCATACAGGGTTCTAGTAAGAACCATGGCCCTATCTAGCATTGTAAGACCCTCCTCTAGGATGATTCATAAGAGGTTGGTTGGGCATCATTCTAGTAGGAATGTTCTGATGGGGGTTATAAAAGTTTCCCCCAACTGGAGTGGCTCCGGGTTGGGCATTTCCCAAGGTGTGAAACTGACCTCCTCCGGGTGTGAATCCAGAGGATAGAGGTGGATTCGTCATGTCAAATGTGTTGGTCAGAATTGACACCGAGGAGGTGAGGGTATAGGATGGAACTTGAGAAGAAGCTTGTCCACCAGGTTGGTTGCTCCACCCAGAAGCAAGAGGACTAGACTCGGGGTTAAAAGAGGGAATGTCTCCCATATTAGGATTCATTTGAGGGATTTGAGAACCACCAAAGGAAAATAGAGTATAAGGAGGTGTAGTTCCCCCGATTCCAATGCTAGCATCAGGGCCAGCAGCTGGGATGAAGTTTGAAAATTGTGAAGTAAAATTCGGCATACCATAGGAAAAAGGACTAGAGGCCATAGGGATGGACTCAAAATTATAACCCGATGAGTGACCAAGAGACCCAAATGGGTTCGAGGAAAGATATTGAGCATTCACTATAGGACGGGCAGTAGTAATGATAGGTGCCTTCGACACTACAACCATTTTGGTTGCAGGCATCAAAGGGGTACCATTAACTATAGTAGGTGTGGGAGTTGAAGGGCTCCCAGTGTTTTGAAGACTCGGTTCAATACTCATCCTTGTAGATCACAAGTCTGAAAAGTGGAGGTGTGTGTACCACGTCTAATAACTCTACACCTTTTAGGAGGGAAAGACTCGAAATCCGGTGGTAACTGTAACAAGTGACAGGATCGAAGGAGAGGCTGGATCAACTCCATTATGACTTAAGACAAAAGATATAAAAAATAAATCCTAAGTGCAACTAGTAATCAAAGAGAACACCAAAACTCAAATGACCAATATGCACACAAATGGGGTAAAGTGGCTGAAAGGGCCTCCCTCCCTAAAGAAGGTATGTCTCACCCAAGAGGGGCCTGAGACTCCCTGCTAAAGATCAGAGTTAACAGAATCAATTATAAGGGCCCTCGTGGGCTTAACAACTAGTCGGTCAGATCCCCCCGGAGAGGTAATCCTCCATAAAGGTTGTGTGTTTCCCTACCCTTATCTAACCCAGGGTACCTATAGAATAACCCATGCAAGTAACCTATGTGGCACCTAAATCAAGAAATTAAGAAACCAATGTATAACCAATGCACAGGCGAGCAGTCGTAAGTCAGGTCCACCGTATGGGCAGGGTAACAAAGCTCAAAACCTTGAAAGCACCGCCTCTCACGGACATAAGGGCACTAGCAAGATCCCCATATACGAATAGATCTCGAGAAATATCTCTGACTCTAAGAAGGTATCGGGGGGGAATCCCTTCAACCAACCTCATGTGACCTCATGATTAACTCTGATGTGAGTGAAGCCTCCTAATATTACCAATTATACAATGGATTTATCCAGTCCCTTTGTCAGACACATATGTTGATTTAATAGCCTTGGAAAAGTTTACTCACAACATCCTATTCCAAGGCACTAAATCCTAAGCTAGTTTGTGAACCCTAGAAAACAAAATCGTGACTAATCAATTTTAAATTGTAGTGTTCATTATAATGGTCATGCTTACTCAAAAAGGTATGGTAGTGAAAATCATGATGTTATGACTCAGCAAGTAAAGTAAATATGAATACAATGTGGAGTCCTAACTTCAATTTTCAATTAACGATATGCTTCTTAAAACAAATTAAATTTTCAATTTCAACTCTGCAATTCTGAAGTAAAAATGCAATATTTCTTTACATGCACTAAGCTAAATGACAAAGACTTAAAAGATCAAAATTCCAAGCAATGCAAAATGCCTAATATTTTTGTATTTTCCATATAAGAAAAAATGAAAATGCATGGACTGAACTGTTAGAAAAAAGAATATGGTGTGCTCGTTTTACCATTGATGATACCCTTGTCACCTAACCATAGGACGAAGCCTCCCTCCGAGCACCTTAACCTTGACTAAGAATTCCTCTGGAAGAAAACCCTAGGCTAGATAGCCAAACAAAGAGTAGCGCATCAATCCCCAAGGATGGCGCATCACAAAAGATGATCAGATAGTCCCAAACCCTAGCCAAGAGATATTCAAGCCAAAACTGAGAACTTGTTGCTGCTGCAGCTGCACCAGCTCATCCTCCAAACCTGCACACCAAACTGCAACTGCAGTGCACACCAACTAGGAAACTGCAATTCTGAGATGCTGCAAATGAGAACTGGCGTCCTGTATTTATAGTAATCCTGTCAGTGTTGTTGGGGCTGACTTCTCCTTCTGGGTATGTGTTTGTTCATTATATTATTATTATTTATGGTTGACTTCTTCTCTTGGAGGCTAATTGCCTAATATTAATTATCTTCTTGAGCCGACAAGGCTTCTAGGGTTATTAGCCAACTCATTAGGGTTTCTCTTTCTTCCCGGAGTCTTCTATTCTCGTCAAGTTCACACATGGGGGTAAATACCTCCCGCAGATACCATAATATTAACACTCCCTCCTAGCTAGAGAGGTACTTAGAGGTAATGCACTTGAGCACAAAACATACCATTTACCTAGTAGCATCAATATAGTCAGCTAGACTATTTCATGACTAGATCATGAGCATCACCATCAGCTGCATCATCTATCGAAACCATACTTCATATGAGTAGTTAGATATGATGTTGGATAAGTCACTCTCACCATAGAGTGATACAAGAGGAGTAAAAGATCTGAACTGTTTTCCATCTGGAAAATCTTTGTTCATCATTCATCTGAATGATCATTGTCTCCAATAAACTGCTGATAGTCTTCAAGGTAATTAGAACAAGGATAGAACACACCTGTGTCTATTCATAATAGTACACAACTACAATCTAGTGGTTAACTACCACATCAAGTAACGCACAAGTACTTGATCAACAATGTAAGGTTGCAAACGGTGAAACATATTCAGCACAGTAGTCTTCATCTACTGTCATATAGTCTTCATAACAAACATCTAAGAGCATCCTACGTAGAAACAATGTTATGATAAAAAATGTATCATCTGGGCCAATCTTTCACTCACATCTGTGAGATCTGAAAGAATGTCTGCCACCACAGTACTCTTTATCTGCATAGAAATAATGTTATGATAAAAACTGAATCAACTGGGCCAATCTTTCACTCACGTCTGTGAGATCTGAAAGAGTGTTTACCCTTGGTATAGAATATCAACAATAATCATCTGGGCCAATCTTTCACTCACGTCTGTGAGATCTGAAAGAATGTATTCCCTCAATATAGAATATCAACAATAGGTTATCTGCCCCATTCTTCTCAACCAAGGAAGAAGGATTATTTCTAATTTCTGAGCCTGGACCATTTCTCACCCTGGGCCATTCCTCCGAAACTAAACAAAGTGTAACCTGGAGAGAATGAGTATGCCCTCAAGAAATTTTTGGACCATTCCTTACCCTGGGCCATTCCTCTGACACTAAACAAAGTGTAACCTGGAGGGAATGAGTCTGCCCTAAGGAATGATTGTCCTGGACTATTCCCCACCCTGGGCCATTCTTCTAACACTAAACAAAATGTAACCTGGAGAGAATGAGTCTACCCTCGAGGAATAATTGTCCTTGATTTCTAAGCTTGGACTACTCCCCACCCTGGGCCATTCCTCTGACACTAAACAAAGTGTAACCTAGAGAGAATGAGTCTGCCCTCGAGGAATAACTATCCGGACCATTCCCCACCCTGGGCCATTCCTCCGACACTAAAGTGTAACCTAGAGAAAATGTATAACCCTCGAGGAATGTCTGTCCTACATCAACCTCCAAAATGAATGATTCTTCAAAACTGCTCACAACTGTGAACTTCGAAAGAATCACTGCCTGGTGAGGCGGACCATTCTACTTGACTACTACTTAGAGTGACTGCCAAGAATAATGACTGTCCTAGACTACTCCCCATGTTAACCACAATGGGAAGTTGTTGTCTATGATACATCAACAATCAGTATTCCTCCCATGTTAACTATAATGGGAAGTCACTGTCCGTCAGAAATCTCAATCCACTTTCTGAATAGGAAAGCATCTGTCCAATCTGGATTACTTTTCAATTACAAAGATAAATAATATTTTCAATGCTCCCTCCTAACTTGGAGAGTTATTTCAATCACAAAATTAAATGTTTGCGTACCTTCTTCTAGTTTGGAGAGTCTTCCCTTCCAGCTAAGAGAGTTATTTCCATGAGCTCTAGCTTGAGTATGCAAGTTCTTTCATATTGAATAGAGACTTTACCAAAATGTATGCTTATCTGCTCATCTGTGAAGATATGTATTGGAGAATCACTTTCTTCTTTCTGGAATTCATCATGGATAATGCAATGCTTGTACTTTAGTCTAGAATACTGTGAAGGCTTCATGTAGATCTGAACAATAGAGTATATCATAGTTGGAGAACTAGAACATATCCATGTTGTACTTCTTCTTTCATCACAAGATCTAAGCTTCTGAGTAGTCATATTGATGTTATAGGAAATCTTCACCATGCTTCTGTTGTGCACTGGAGGTTCTCCACCAAGTTGTCTTCTTCTTATCTACATACAAGAGTCTCTTTTTGGTATACCTCAAAGTCTTGAGATTTCTCTTCATACACTCTTTATTCAATTTCTCGAGAGAACATTCTTTGCATTTGTCTGATGTAGAATTCTGAATCATGGATGTTGCGGATGATATAATGACTCATCTAGAGATAAGTCTGGTGTATTGGAACAATCAACCATCATAGTCTCCTCCCTCCATCTGAGAGAACCTCTGGTTCTGGATCTCGCAATGCTTTCATTCATAAGTCTTCCGTACACTATTCTTCATCATGACTTTCAGTTCTTCTGCTTGATTGCTTTTAGTGAGTTCTTATCAGGCTAGTAATCTTGTGATTCTTTGATACAATGATTGGTTGTTCTGATTCTTATTTCTTGGAATATTCATGTTCTTATTAATGTTTTTCTTTTACTTTTGGGTCCATAGAGTTTCTTGTAGATTCCATGCCCTAGAGATTCCACTTCTACCTTTCATCATAGGATCACGGATATGGATGGACAACCAGGAATACTTTAAGGATTTTCTTCAAAGAGGTCTTCTTCTGTAGTTGAGCTGAACACATACTGTCTTTCATGGCTGCTACCATGGATATATACATTTCATCATCTTCAATGGATCATAGGATTAGCTCCCTCCTAACCCTTGCTTCATGTAAGAGTGCATATAATCGGCTCCCTCCATCTGATAGAGTCCATACTTCCATATGCATCCTTATTGTCTTCTGCAATATATAATTGGCTCTTCTATTTGATAGAGTCCATGATTTCGTCTTAATTGTCATCATAAGTCTTTCTCCAATTCCTCTCGATGTCTGACTTCTAAGTCTCTGCAAGATTGATTCTGATTTCGGTTTATCTTGTAATATCTTTCACATGATATATTTCATCCCTTCATGTGTATTATCTAATGATATTCATTCTTATCTTGTTGTTCTTCCATTGGTATAGTTCTTCTTGGAACACATTATTTTCCAAGATATACAAGATATGTACAAAGACGATGCAAACAAGATATGTACAAGAAATGAGAAGAATGTTGTTACCTTTTAGTAGAAGAAGTCTCTTCCATCCTGCTTAGTCTTCTTTGTCGGTTCCTTTTCTTCGGCAATCGATGCTTCGTGTTTCTCCTTTTCTTTAGCTTGGGACACTGATTTCTATAGTGACCGTACTTCTGACAATTGAAGCACTATATTTTTGAAATATCTTTTCTCTGTTTTGGCTTCCTTTTTGAATCGAACTTTCTTTTGTCCCTGAAGTTCTTGAATCTTGTTGTGAAGGCTTGATCATCGTGCTTCTTTTGAGGTTTCTCTTTTGCATTGATCCTTGATTCTTCTTGAGAATAGAAAGTCCAAATTTCTTCAAATGTCGGGTACTCCTTCATTTTGTTCATGCTTGCGGCAAATGCATCCCATGTCTTGGGAAGACCATTGAGTACTATGTTCACCAATTCCTTTTTTGAAATGATCTCTTCAATAGCTTGTAGTTGATCTCTTAGCTGGGAGATCCTTACAAAGTATGATGTTATTATGTCATCATCATTCATCTTCATGTCACGGAGCTCATTCTTCAAAATCATAACTTGTCCAATGTTTCTGACTGAGAAGAGATTTGTTAGGGCATCGTACATCTTCTTCGATGAGTCAAGAAGGGAGATGTAGGGTATCAAGTGATATTTTATGGAATCCACTATGATACTCATGGCATTGATGTCAACGTATTTGAACTTCTCCATAGCTGCAACATTCTGCGGTTCCTTCTCTTCTTCTTGTTTAAACTCTGGCTTCATGATCTTTCCTTTCACAGTATCTAGCACTTTATTCTTATCAAGGATGAGGTCAATCCTTTTCTTCCATGCTCTGAAGTTAGAGGCTCCATCTAGCTTGTTCTCAAACTTCATAGAGTTCGTCATGGCTTGCTTGACTTGGTCAAACCCTAGATTCGACCAGAAATCCAAACTTCACATCTTGACCTTTTGAGAGTACCAGGAGATGCACCGGGCTAGGGCGCACTGATCTATCCAGAGATTAGGTCAATCTCATCACTTAAGGTGCCTCGACAAAAGGTTTAGGGTTTCTGCAACTGCTTCCGCTAGTAACCCTAGCTACAGTGCTTTTGGAAACTGCTCCTGCTGGTAACCCTAGCGGTAGTTCCTCAACGAGCTCAATGTCTAGCGACTATGTTTCCTTACAGCGTTTTAGGCTGACTGAAGGGGTGTGGGCCCATAACCTGTTAGAAAAAATAATATGGTGTGCTCATTTTACCATTGACGATACCCTCGTCACCCAACCACAAGACGAAGCCTCCCTTCGAGCACCTTAACCTTGACTGAGAATTCCTCCGGAAGTAAACCCTAGGCTAGATAGCCAAACAAAGAGTAGCGCATCAATCCCCAAGGATGGAACATCACAAAAGCTGATCAGATAGTCCCAAACCCTAGCCAAGAGATATTCAAGAAAAAACTAAGAACTTGTTGCTGCTATAGCTGCACCAGCTCATCCTCTAAACCTGTGCACCAAACTGCAACTGCAGTGCGCACCAACTGGGAAACTGCAATTCTGAGATGCTGCAAATGAGAACCGGCACCCTATATTTATAGTAATCCTATCAGTTTTGTTGGGGCCGACTTCTCCTTCTGGGTATGTGTTTGTTCATTATATTATTATTATTTCTGGTCAACTTCTTCTCTTGGAGGCTAATAGCCTAATATAAATTATCTTCTTGAGCCGACAAGGTTTCTAGGGTTATTAGCCAACTCATTAGGGTTTCTCTTGCTTCCTGGAGTCTTCTATTCTCGTCAGGTTCACACATGGGGGTAAATACCTCCCGCAGCTACCATAATATTAACATGAACAACAACTTGATATATAAAGACTCTACTATGTATAGAAAGAGACAACTCAAGTAGGATACCAAGGATAAAAACACCCATCCCAATGTACAAGGACAATCAAAATGAAAAGATGATGAGAAAGACTCCGCCCAGAAATTCAACCAATGACAGGTTTCCTGCCATCCCACAAACACTTAACAATCACTACAGAGACCCAAGAAGACTCGGCAATCATCAAAACCTACCCAACAACCACAAAACTCAGCAAATAAGCAAAAGAGGTTGATGTACGTGATTGTTCAAGGAAACAACGTGTATGTATGCAGCTTGCAGAAGGACAACATGCGTATATACGCCACTGTCAAGAAAAAACCCATGTATATGTTTCAAAAAAAACATCTAGGCATAGGAGAAGGCTAAAAGACTCAAACCCAGAGTGAACAGAGGTTGTCAAGCAATAATACAACAAGAAATGCAATGGGAACGAGAGAAATCTAAGGATAAAAACACTCCAAACACCAAGAAAGAAAATTCAATCCCCAGTATGGTCGCCAATTTTGTTACGAGGAAAATCTCTCTATGGCTAGGGGTAAACCACAACATATGGAAATGACTACAGAAATCAATTCTATTCTCAAGTATGATATATAAACAAATATGCTAGCAAGACAAGGTAAAAGGCCTACCTCATCCAGATGTTCGATGAAGTCCAGCGTTGAGCACTTGACCCAAAGCAATATACCTGCAACTAGTCCTCAAAACCAAGCAAAGCAAGCATATGGTGATGATATATGATGTTAGCACATTCAATAGCATAATCCATTAATATACATAACAAATACTCCCATGGAATAACAATTCAAATATTTGCAAGATATCAATTGGATGGGAAAATAGTATTTCTATTAATATATGATCAGCAGAAGTGAAAAAGTTATAGACTTTTGTGTCGGCAAGGGTCAGAACTGAGAAACTAAGTTCCTTCCATATGGGCCTCCACCAAAGGCAAGCTCATAGAAGAGAGACAATAAAGTTCTCAATCAATAATGAAAGAGCTTGGGGGTTGAACACTATGTTCAGATTTAAAGGAAAAAGGGATGCATACTCAATATGAAGTGAATAATTTCTCCAGAGTAACTTTGCTCTCAAAGTTGATTTATTTCTCCTTCTTTCCATAGCTCGAAATTGTCCCATTTATAGCCTTCAAATGTAACTGAAGGGTTGAGTCAAAAATTTTCCAGTATATGGAAGGCCAAGGATCATAGATCTCCTTTCGTGACATGGAAACCCAACACCATTTTTCATTTCTGGGCACAAATCCCAATGTACGTGGGTTGTAGTGGTGCAGCCTGCGTATATTCATGTTGTATAGTACACAAGGTGCGTACATGTGGAAAAAACATATTTTTTAGCTCTAGGATTTGCAAAAAGGGATGAAAAGTCTGCATATGGAAATGAGAAAAGGCCATTTGTGCAAGATTGCATAGGGTGAGGCAAATATCGCTATAACATGGTGGTGATTTGAGTTTTGTCTCCTCTCTTTGTATGTATTTCCTGTAGTTCTGATTTCATTTTCACTGTCTTGTATTTAAATTGGATAGTCAAAGGCCCAAAATTCATCTTATGATGCTCTCGAATGAAGCAATTTAAACTATGTTAAGTTCTTCCTAACTAATTTAGAATTCATTTATTCAATGCTATGATGCAGTTATATGTTTTATTTTCTTCCTACACTCTGCAAATTTACAAATTATAACTCAGATTTATCGCCTCATTTAGCCTTTATCCTCTGGAGAGTTATACTGACCAGTTAGTGATTCCATTCATTTTCAGAAGTTTGACTCCATATCCCTAAGTGTCCTCCCCTTACTTGCCAGCAAAATTATAAAAAAAAGAAAAAACAACAAAACCTAGCCATTGATTGTCAAAGAGATACCAAGTGGCAGGAGAGATCCCTCTTTGAGCTGAGCAGGCTAGTACCCAGCTCTAAATTTGGTTTGTAGGTTACCTCTTTTCTTTGTTTTATCAGTCAAACAAATTTATAAAGTGCTAACATTCTGGCACTGTTGCCGAGGATCGAAAGTGAAATCTTCCCTGGGAAAAGAACGACTTAAAGCTTCAGATTTGATTCTTGAGGGTGATAGTGAATCAAACATATTATTGGATGAGACTCAATTTACCCTGGAGACTCCATTATAAAGAGACCATTAGCATAAATTAGTTTGAGCTAGAAATCCTGGCTTCCGAGAGAGTTCATACCAAGAGAAACCCAGACTAAGAAGCAGTGATCCCTGTGTCTGATCCTGAGAAGATTGTACACAAAAGAAAAGAAAAACCAATAATCCCAGTTTTTTGTCTAGATATATATCTATCCTTGCCCAAAGATGGAGTGAAGAGCATTGAAGACCTTGATTTTGATTCAAAATTTGAGCAAACTCTGTTCAGAACAAAATCTGAGTCTTGTTTGAACGAGATCATCTTTGATAAGAAGAGGTTCCAAGATTCAATTTTAGTTGCCTCTACCAAACCTCTTGTGATTTCTACTTAGAACCAACAGCCACTTCAGGTTTTTACAGTAGCCATGGCAGCTAGGTTTTCCCCTCTTGTTCTACCTACTCAGTTACATGATTTTCCCTGGGAATATAATCAGAGAATTAAGTTGTATGATGTTGAAGGCAATGTGCCAGCCCAAAAACACCTAGACTGGTTCAATGATTTTGTAGACCTATAAGAAGTATATTTTGAAGATGCAAAAATGAGGTTGTTTGCACAAATTCTTACAGGAGAAGTCAGAAAGTGGTTCAGATCTCTCCCAGGAACAATTATCCTAAATTTTGAAGCCTTTGAAACAAGTTTTCTTGCAATTTGGGGTGACAAGAAAAACCCCCTTCAATTGCTAACCCAATATAACAACATGAGAAGGTCCCTTGATGAAACAGTCCAAGAGTTTTCAACAAGATTTATCAAAGTTTACAACTCAATTCCTACTAAGGTAAAACCTCCTCCCAGGACTGCTCAACTTAGATATGTTGATTCCTTTGAAATTGATTTTACTTTGTTGTTAAGGGAAAGAAGATCCACTTCACTGGATGATATGATGAGTGATGTAATAGAAGTTGAAGTAAATTTAATGGCTTCAGAAAAGATCAAATATAATTGTGACAGGGACATGAACAAGGTTCAAGATAAGGCACATCCTTCAACCTCACAGTCATCAGAAGATAGGTTTGAAATTATGATGAAGACCATGGAGAAACTCATGGAGAGGATGTCTTTATATAATAAGCCTAACACTAGAGAATAGGCTGATGTTCCACCCAGGAACCAAAGGAGACCAGCAGTTCAACAAATCAGACAAAGAGATCGGAGGAACCAAGGTGATCACCAAATAAGACCTCATTTTCAAAATAATTATGTGAATGAGAATTTTGATGAAAATTTTGAAGACAATATGCATTGTTGTGATGGTGATGAAACAGAGGTGTTTTTAAMTAAAGAAGAAMATGATCAKTTCATGGATGMAAAYGAAATATTCATGYAGGAGAATGATGAAAGGTTGTYAGTGGAAAAAGAAGATTACCAARYAGGGHTGSAGAATCCCATCATGCAATTCTAGAAACAATATAATCTTYGAAAMAAAAAGGTKCCTGYAAATCCTCCAAAGGGAAATCCTACCAAAGAAGCTCAAAATAATACACCTTCTTCAAGTCATCCTAAAAAGGACTATGTTGCAAAGGATGTTGTGGAGAAAGGAAAGCAGAAGGAAGAACCTTCGAAGAAAGTACCTGAAACAAGAAAGGAGACAATCATCAAAGAGGTGGAGAAAACCTCTTCTTCTTTTAACTTTGAAAGTGAGATGGCCAAAATTAAAATTTTTGTTCCATTTAATGAGCTGATAAAGAATAGTGAATATAGAAATAAGATCATTAAGATGCTCAATATCAAAGAAACTTCTGATACTTTGAATATACAAGATGAACATCCTACCATCTTGTTTGGCCCATGTGTAGAGGAGAGTAGTGATGTTGATGAGGTCCCTCCTTTCTATGTCAGTCTAAATATTCATGATATGAATCTACACAACGCTATGTTGGATTCAAGAGCATCCCATAATCTAATGCCCAAGGTGGTCATGGACCAATTAATCCTGGACATTACAAGGCCTTACAAAGATATTTTCTCCTTTAATTCAAGGAAGGTGAAGTGCTCGAGACTAATCAAAGATATGGTAGTATCTTTGTCTCAAATTCCAGCAAAAAATATGGTCATGGAAGTAGTGGTTGCTGATATCCCTCCTAAATTTGACAGGTTGTTATCTAGGTCATGGGATGCAAAGTTGAAAGGGAATCTGCAAATGGATATGTCATACGCCACCATCCCTATTTTTGGTCAAGACAAGAGGTTGTACAAGGAATTATTGCTCAAATACATGGCCAATAACAAAACCCAGCCAAACAACCATCCCATTTATTCTGTGGAAATTGAGATTGGTTCCTATATTTTCTTTAATGATTTGAGTTTTGAAGAAAAGGTGCCAGACACTGATATGACTGCCAAAAACAAATCTGATCAAAAAACTGAGAAAAATTTAGAACAACAAGACAATGCAGAGAATGAGATGTGGAACATGAGCTTTGATGGAGCTATCGGCAGAGAAGAAGCAGGAGCTGGTGTGTGGATTAACCTCCCAGACTGGCCACAAAAATTTGTTCTTATAAGCTTTCTTTTGAATGCACAAATAATATGGCCAAATATGAGGCATTAGTATTGGGATTGAAGGATTTGAAATAAATGGGTGCTAAGAGGATAAATGTTCATGGATATTATGAGTAGATCATAAATCGGGTGAAGGGAATATATCAAGCAAAGCACCCCAGATTAAGAGCATATAGGAATATAGTTTTTGACTTGCTTGAAGAATTTTCAGAATACAGTCTCTCATCGATTCCAAGGGGTCAAAATCAGATTGTTGATGCTCTAGCTACTTCAGCCTCAGTTTTTAAAATTCCATTTTTTCCTAACAGAGGATATGAGATTGAGGTCAAGCACAAACCAACAGTGCCTAATAATGTTAAGTACTGGCAGGTTTTTGAATATGATAAAAAAATAGAAAGCTTCCTTAAGATGGATGGTGAATTTTCAAATTTGAATATTGTTGAGGAATAGTGTGGTGAAGAAGAAGATGCAGCTATGTTTGCAAATGATGGCTATTTCAAGAATCAAATTGTTGGTAAGGATATAATGCAGTTAAAAAATAACATCATCCCCAAGGGCCTGGTCCCATTAGAAAAACTCTTTGACAACAATGATGTGGCCAGGAGTCCTAAGATTACTACAAATGAGGGAGATGTTGAATATTGCAACATTGGGACTCAGGAGGATCCAAATATCAAAAATATGTCTAAGACACTTAGCCTAGAGGTCAAGCAAAGGTATATCAATTTAATGAAATAATTTCCTGATGCTTTTGCCTGGAGTTATGAAGATCTGAAAGTTTATGATACCAATGTGATTCAGCATGTGATTCAAATCAAAGAAGATCATAAACCTTTCAAACAGAAATTGAGAAGAATCAATCCTTTGTTGATGCCCTTTATTGAAAAGGAGATAAAGAAGTTGTTTGAAGCCAATATCATAGTGTCTCTAAGGTTTTCTAAGTGGGTGCAAAATCTGGTACCTATCAGAAATAAGAGTGGAGAGATCAGATTATGTGTAGACTTCAGAAATATGAACAAGGTATCTCTCAAGGACAATTACACACTACCTAAGATGGATCACATTCTACATAAAGTGGTTGGTTCTCAAAAAATGTCAATGTTGGATGGTTTCTTTGGGTCCAATCAAATTATGGTACATCCTGATGATCAGGAAAAAACAGTCTTTACAACACCATGGGGCACCTTCATGTATGCCAAGATGCCTTTTGGGCTCATGAATGCAAGGGCAACTTTCCAAAGAGCTATGGATATGGATTTTGTTGATGAGAAAGATAAAATTGTTGTTATTTACTTAGATGATATAACTGTATATTCATTTTTTGATGAATAACATCTTAAACATCTAAGAAGAACTTTTAAAAGATGTAGGAAGTTTGGCATTTCATTGAACCCCAAAAAGTCTAATTTTGGCATGGAAGAGGGGAAGATGCTTGGTCAAATTATTTCAAAGGAGGGGATAAATATAGATCCCAGTAGATTTGAGGGAATCCTAAAAATTGGCACACCCAAAAGAAAAAAAGATGTGCACTCTTTCCTGGGGAAAGTAAATTTTCTGAGAAGATTCATCCCTAACCTTGCTGAAATCATAAATCATATCACTAACATGCTCAAGAAAGTAAGTGATATAAATTGGACCCCTAAAGCCATCAAATCCTTTGAATATATTAAAGTGGCACTGACCAAAGCCCCAGTGCTGGCTAGTCCTAATTTTACAAAAGACTTTATATTGTTTTCTTTTTCCTTAGAGCACACCATTGATAGTGTTTTATTACAAAAAGATGAACATAATTTTGAGAGGCCTATAGCATACTATAGAAGGACATTGAGGGATTCCCCATTAAAGTATGATATCATGGAAAAGAAGGCATACTTACTGGTCAAGACCCTAAAGGAGTTTAGAATTTATATCTTGCATTCTCATACCATTGCTTATGTACCCAGTAGTTCTGTGAAGGACATTTTAACTCAGCCTGATCCTGAGGGAAAAGGGGGTAGATGGATAGTTGTGTTGTTGGAGTATTACCTTGAGATCAAACCTATCAATTTGATCAAGGGGCAGAGAATTGCAAAGATTATGGCACAAACAAATTGTGAGCTCTTGGGAATCAATTTCATTGTTGATTTGTTAGCAGATTCAGAAGAAGAAAAGATCCCTTGGGTATCCCAAAAATTCCTTGACTCCCCATGGTATGCTAACATCATTTATGTGTTGAGAAATTTTCATGCTCCTCCTGAATTGAGAAAAACCAAGGCCAGGTTTTTTAAGCGAAAATCAACAAAGTTTTGTATTTTAAATCAATCTCTGTATTGGAAGGATCCAGGAGGAATCTTGTTGAGTTGTTTGTTGGAAGGAGAAGTAGAAAGAACCATAAGATAATTACATAAAGATGATTGTGGAGGGCACCATTATTGGAAAACTACCATGCACAAGATACTAAGGGCAGGTTTCTATTGGCCTAGCATTTTTTCTGATGTTTACAAAGAAGTTTCAAGCTGTCATGAATGCCAAGTTTTTTATGGGAAGAGAAAACTGTAGCCTTTTCCCTTGAAGCCTATCTCTGTTGAAGAACCTTTCAGACAATGGGGCCTTGATTTCATAGCAGAAATTCATCCACATTCCTCAGTTCAACACAAGTGGATACCGACAACCACATAGTACTTCACCAAGTGGATTGAAGCAGTTCCCACCAGGCAAGCCACAAATACTGTTATCATTCAGTTTTTGGAGAACAATATTTTGTCTAGGTTTGGTTGTCCAATCAAAATCATTACAGACAATGCAGCAACATTTAAGTCCAAAAATATGGAAAAATTTTGCAGTGATTACAATATAACTCTTGGCCACTCCACGGCTTATTACCCTCAAGGTAATGGGTTGGCTGAGTCATACAATAAAAGTTTGACCAGAATCATCAAAAACTTGCTGCAAGATAACAAAAAGGCTTGGCACAAGAAGCTTATCCATGCACTATGGGCTGAAAGGATCACTACTAAAAGGTCTATTGCCACTTCACCCTTCCAGATTTTGTATGGGATAGAAACAATTTTTCCTACTTCATTAGGATTGCCAGTGATGAAATTGCTACAAGAGAAACATGTTGAACCAAATGCCACTCAGAGGAGGACAAATGAACTAATCAATGTCCAACAAACAAGAGAGAAATCCTTCAACAACTCTCAAATGCACCAAGACAGGATCAAAAAGGATTTTGAAAAGCATACCAAGGTAGATGATTGCAAACTGGGAGATTTGGTGTTGAAATGGAATGCCATGAATGAAGACGAAGGAAAGCATGGAAAATTCGATCACATGTGTTTGGGACCTTTTGAAATTGTGGCATACCATGGAAATAATGCTTATTTGCTACAGGAACAAAATGGAGATTTCATTGGTGAGGGACCTGTGAATGGAAGGTTTATCAAGAATTATCTCTCTTAAAGGAATGTTCACCCTTTCCATTCATTGTATATAACCATTTTTTTTTTCAGTTGAAGCAATTGAAATCAAATCAGCGGAAATTGAAGCCCAAAGCGAAGGCCCTAATTTATGCTAAGTATAATTCAAGTTTTTGTGAATAAGATGTTGTTGGATTTAGTTGCATGAGTGAAATAAATCCCAATGGGTAGGCACCTAGTTTGTGGTTACTTGCTACCTCACTGGGAGGATAACATCCCCAGTTGGAGCCCATGTTATCACCATTAAATTTTTTGTGTGAAATCAAGATTTCTGGACTTAGCGAGATGCTAGATTGGTCTAGAGGCTTGATAAACTAGGGACAAAGCTAAATCTGGCAGGAAGAGGCTAAGTCTGGTATGGGTGCTAAGGTGATGGGACCCCGATACGTCGCAGATCATGATCTCTCCATATCGATGGTCGAGGATCATTTCGGGGGGAGAAGTTGCACGAAGGATAATTTCATAAAGCGAGCCAAAATCTAAATCATGGTTTTTGGTCGGGGCTGCGTGGCACCACTAGGTGCATTTCAGGGTGAAAAGCGAGTTTCCCCAAACCACTTCCTCACACCCCCAAAATTTGAAAAAGGTATAAAAGGGCATGTCGTTGTTTATTTTATTATTTTTCAAACACTGGACTGTTTGAAACTTGGCACGACCACCCTCGTTCGACTGCAGCTCAACAATACGCCATTGCACGCCATTTCCACTTATTTCCAGGTATTTTTCATTGCAGCTGTGGAATATATCATAACTTCAGTAATAGAGAAAGAGCCTGTGGTGAATGAAGAAGCCCTAATTGACCGATATTCAGATGTCTTTGACACTGAAATCACCATTTCTCCCATCTCTGTGTCCAAAAGCAACCTGTCTGATAATGTAGGAAGGAGTATACCATTCCTTAAAGCAGTGCAGGAATCCATAGTCCCGTATGTTGTCAAAGTCACTTTTCCTTTTCTCGAATTCATAGGTTGGTGCACAGAGAAGTATTCACATGAAGAAAGAGTCATCGTAAATAAGCAGAGGTCTGCGGTCATGTGTAGGGTAGAAATTTTGTCAATTCAAGATTCCCTCATTATACCAGAGTCTTTCTGATCCGAAATCGGATTCAGAAGCCTAACAGGGCATGAAAAATGCTCAAAAATGAAAGTGTTTAGAATCCGATGAAACCAATACCATTGCGTCCGTCTCGTCTTCCTGATTCTGGTGGTATATTTACTTTGTCAAATGGAGTCCGTATGAAGAAGATATCGCATTCTGTCCGCCAAGCCAAACAGGCAAAATTTTTGGATGTTGACTGTACTTGTCTGTACGGTCTGTATAGGACACGTGGCACGTCCGTACGTGTGACACGTGGCATGTCTGTACAGGTGACACGTGGCAGCACCAGGAGATGACACGTGTCAGGCAGATTTGGTGTTTTGGGCATACGGTTGGACCAATCCCGAGGTGACATGTGTCACCACTGGAAGGGTGACACGTGGCACGGGATGACGTCAGCGACATACGTGGTGGATGACATTAGCATCATACGGAAAGTGACGTGGCAGATGACTGGACCGTACGGCAGAGCTGATGTGGCGGGTGACGAGGCAGTACGGCTTGACAAGTGGCAAGGCCCATGGACCAATCAGAAGCCGACACGTGTGATCGTTGGGTTGGTGGTTAAGGTTCCACGTGGCCCAGTCAAGGGCTGCCATGTGGCACCCCAGGATTGGTTCGTTGGTTTATATAAAATTATATGGAGTTGACCAGATTCGAACCAGCGACCTCTCTCATCGACTACGCCTTTGCAACGAGCCTCCAACCAATGGACCACCGGATAGTTCTTGCGATGTAAATGGGATAAATTATATATATGTTTGAATGTTGTTTGAACAGATGGGGGATCGGACCGGGGCTTAGCCCTGACCCAAGGTCTTATTACATATGTCCATGCCTTTACACACAGCACGTGGCCACATGGCCCATATAACCTTACAAAAGGGGGTGCGCGTGCCAACAAAGGGGGCTAAGCCCGAATTTAACTACATTATAGTTTGAAAAGTGGTTTTTCAACCAATTTTGGGTTTTAATTAATGTTTAAACTCATTTTTAATGTAATTAACTCGTTTTTGGGAGTTATTGGGCATTTTTAGAGCCTAAATTCGTGGAGGAAGTTGGAGATGGATAACCAACATCCCAACTATTTAACCAAGGCCATTTTGAGGCCAAGGGGACAGCTTTTGAGAGAAATCGGAGCAGAGATGCTGAGGAGAAGCCAAGTCAAAGTCAGTTTGAGGCAGGGAAGCCGTTGAGGAGGAGATGTTGTCGGACCATTTCTGAGAGCTCCGGACGTCCGTTTCGCGTGCCATTTTTTGTGCATGGTTCTAGAGATCTGGGCGAACATGACTAGATCAGTCTTGAATCCATTCAGAATTGTAATGATGTACCATTGATATTTTGAACATAAATAAAGAAGCCTCCCCCACAGAGAAAAGGCCCGGAGATGTAGGCAAAGTTGTGCCGAAATCCGTTATCAACCTGTGTATTATGGTTTGTTGTTTTTCATTGCATTTCAGATCTGCATATATGTAAATGGCTATATAATTCCTTTCCTTTTCTCGTTCTTTCATTAAGTTTCTCAATGGTTAATTAATGCATGCAAATAAAACTCAACCATAAGTCATTCGAAAAATCCTGTCGGATCAAGTGGTATCAGAGCTAGTTGACGTTTGGATTTGAGTTTTGCATGTTAACTAGGGAAAAGCTACAGCGTGGTGAAGGCGAGCTTTGTTGGCAAATTCAGTGGATAGAATGCAGTGATGATTGTTGTCATTAATGGAAACAGTAGAGACAGTAGGATAAGAAGGATAAAAGCTCAGGAGGAATAGCCTTGAAGAAAATACGCACAGCAAGAGCTTAAAGAGGAAAAAGGAAGAAGAGTCAGTGACCGTTGGATCCCATCCAAATTTCCCGAAAGAATCTGGACCGTCAAATCCAGAAAGGATCGGGACCGTTGATCACAGCCCTGTAAGGATCGGGGTTCGGGACTTTGAAATGTCCAAATCACTTGTCAATGAAAACCCCGAAATCGCGAAACGCGATATTACGATTTGATCGCAGCCGTTAAAAACAAGCAGAGATCTGGACCGTTTATTTGTGTGGACGCGTGGCAGCCTGGAGGCTCCATCGGAGAATCGGCGATCACGAGTTCAAAGTGCAAAGAACACTTATCATTGAAAACCCCGAAATCGCGATATGCGATTTCGCGATTTGATCGCAACCGTTAATCAAGCAGGGATCTAGACCGTTCATCTGTATGGACACGTGGAAGCCAGGAGACCTCATCGGCAATTCGGGGATCGGGACTTCACAATGAAAAGTTCACATTACAACGAAAATCCCGATTTCGCGATATGCGAAATCCCGACGGAATCTGAACCATCAGATCAACATGCGATCTAGACCGTCGATCTAATTCACGTCAGCAGTCCACGTCAGCTAGGGACACGTGGCACAATC
>ML821278.1:0-24578 GCA_009831015.1 Picea engelmannii
GAGAAGACTTGAATGAATCCATTGTACATTGGTTGTTGCATTCTACTAAAAGGTAGAATATGATTTGTTTCCTTCAAGAAAAAGAGTGAATTTTCCATCAAAGTTTCCTTCAACCTGTGAACATATGTTGGATAGTTGGTTACAAGGGTAAAATTTTAATGTTAATGTTTGGAGTTGAACTTAGTTTAGCATGGTGGTTACCTCATCTACATGAACATGTGCATTTGAATTCCTACAGAATATTAAGAATGAAGTTCATCAATTTGGGTTGTCATTGATTTTGTTGCACTCATGAAGCTTGTTTTGTATCCCTTGAATTACTAAATTAACATATATTTGAAGGCTTCCTTTAGATGTTTTTGGCATAAATTGCCAATAGTTTTGGTTTAACAAAATTTTGATATTGTTATTAGTCATAGCTCGATGATGGGTATGCAATTTTAAAAGAAAATTGTATGAAGATTCATGTTGTAGCTATCTTTGTTTGTGTGAAAGTCCTCTTCAACTTGTGATATTATAATAGGTTTATTTTTTCTCCAATGGCACTATAAACATTGTCTTGTATTTGGAAAGTTTCATCAAAGATTCAAAATCTCATATTTAAACAATAGTCAAGTACGAAAGAACTGTTATCAACTCAAGGTTTGGTTATTTCTTGTCTATTGAAGATATAGTTTGGAATGTTTGCAAGATGATTATTGGTGTAACCATCCGTGAAAGATATTTATTGCATTTTTGGGTGCATTGATTCTCTTTAAGTTGCCCGCGACTATGTATTTTTGGGTGCATTGATGCTCAAATTTATTGAAAAGCAAATTTGCAAAGGGGAAAGGATGAATGTCATTTCAATTAATTTATTTATCTTTTATTATGGGTTGTTATGTGCTTGAATATTCTAACTGCCAAATGCATCATTTGACAATAGATTGCAATATCTTGCATATATGAATATTGTATATATCTATTTGCACATGCAAGAAGTATGTATTAAAATGGAGAGAACAATATAATAAAAGGAAGAGAATAACAATATAATTGTATGGATGATATGTTCTATATTAGATAAGTTTCATTTTATTCATGGAATGTTATCAACCATAGAACCAGAAAAATGTGATCATCAAACTGAGATTGGTGAAACATCATATTTTTAACCATTATTTTTCACTTTGATTGTTTAACTAATAAAATCCAATAAAATATATTTGGTCTCATCTCGCAATTCCTTTCAGAAAAGGATGCAGGAGAAAGTGTGATCCACCCAAGCTATTGAGGACCATATTATTTGACACTAACTTTGAAAGTCTGTGATGGAGTGTATATTTTCTGGTGATTCTCTTAGCTCCAGGTTAAGATGTATGTAAGCACTAAGCTTGTTGACAAGTTGGAAGGTGTGGAAAAATTATGTGCCTGGAATTACATGATTGGACTTATTATTGAAGAGGATGACCTCACAAAATTCATAAAATGAAATGTACCAAAACCTGGAGAAGATGCAACCAAAGCAAAGTACAAGAAGGATATGGTTAGGTCCAAAAGGATCATTGCAGACTCCATTAAATATCACTTGATCCCTCAAGTGTCTTCTAAGGATACACCAAAAGATATTTTTGATGCCCTAACCAGAATGTATGAAGGACTGAACATCAACAGGAAGATGAACTTGAGAATCCAACTCAAGAACACAAAGATGCAGAAAGGAGAAATAGTTCATGATTATTTCTCTAGGGTTACTCATTTCAAAGAACAGTTAGAAGAAATTGGAGAAAACTTGGATGAATATGAAATAATGATGACAACTCTTAATGGTCTCACAAGACCCTAGGATGCCTTCGACCAAACTATCTACGCAAGAAAAGGGAAACTCCAATTTGATAGTCTATGGGAAGAATGTGTGCAAGAAGAAGCAAGAGTAGCCAACCGAGAAGCTGTACTATTAAGGGATGAATATCAAACCCTAGCTGCTCATACTAAAGGAGGAAAGAAAAGGTCTCATTTCCAAAAGGAGACCCACCCTCATAATGAATCTCACTCTCCAAAGAGATTCATCCATAAAGAATATCAACCTCCAAGGATATTCCAAAAATATCATAAGGGTCAAAGAAAAGAAAAAGATTTCTCCTCTTATCAATGTTATCATTGTGATAAGATGGGACACATTGCTAAGAATTGTCCTTCCAGAAAACAAGATTACAAGAAGATAAATAACAAAAGACATAATGCCCATGCATTTGAAGATGATGAGCCACCCAAGAAGGTGACTAAAGAAGAAATTGAAGATTATGGTTTGTCATACATGGAGAAGATACTTATCTCTTAAGCACATGACATGAACTCAGATGAGAATAAACGATGTATCCTATGTACCAAAAGGAGGTTTGTACTCATCCACTCAAATGTATGCGGTCCAATACCATCAACCTATCTAAGTGGGTATGTATACTATGTGTCCTTTATTGATGATTATTCTTGCAAGACTTGGGTTTATTTCTTGAAATCAAAAGATGAAGTACTCAAAAAGTTCAAGGAATTCAAAGTCTTGGTAGAAAATCTCTCCGAAAGAAAGATCAAGATACTCAGGTAAGATAATGGAGGAGAATAAATCTCAAATGAATTTGAAATATTTTGTAGAGATGTCGGGATTAAGAGGGATCTCATCCTAAACAAAATGATGTAGCAGAAATAAATAATATAAAAATAATGGAAGTAGTAAAGACTGTGATCCACGATCAAGATATTCCAATGCACTTATGGGATGAATAAGCAAGAACACCAGTTTATTCCCAAAACAGATTATCCCATAGTGCACTTGGATTCAAAACCCCTGAAGAAATGTTCTCCGGGAAGAAGCCTGAAGTAAGCTATCTAACAAAAAATATTTGGTTGTCCAGTGTTTGTACACATTCTCAAAGAAAGAAGAACTAAGCTGGATCCTTCAGAAAAAAAGGGAATATTTGTTGGATACTGTGAGGTCTCTAAGGACTTCATAATTTACATACCAGGTTACCATCATATTAATATCAACAGAGATGTAACCTTTGATGAAGATGCAACACTCAAAAGATCAAGGAAATCCCAGCTTGAAGTAGTATATGAATAAGAACCTGTAGCTCCTAGAGTTGCAGAACCAGTGAAGGAAGTTACAGTTACTCCTAATGATGAGATTCCAAAAGATCATGATATGATAGAATATTAAGAACCTCCCCAGATGAAAATCTGTCACAAGAGAAAGCCAACTTGGGTGAGAGAAATTATTCAATATGGAGAGAAGTATGGTGCCTCAGAAGGAACCATGAGGCAAAGCAATAAACCTAATCCATTCTCCAGTTACATGGCCCTGATGTGTGATCTCATAGAAAAGGAACTTACTTGCTTTGAAGAAGCCATTCAGAAGAAAGAATGGGTGTATTTCATGAAAAAAGAATACCAATCCATTATAAAGAATGATGTATGGGAAATAGTTCCCAGACCAAAGAACACCGATGTGGTATCTTCCAAATGGATATACAAGATAAAAAATGCTACAGACGGAAGTATTGAAAAACATAAAGCAATATTTGTAGCTCATGGATTTTCTCAAAAGGAAAGAATTGATTATGAAGAGACATTTACTCATGTAGCCAGATACACTTCTATCAGAACAATCATAGCTCTTGTAGCCAATATGAAGTGGAAGTTACACTAGATGGATGTGAAAACAACCTTCTTAAATGGTGTTATTGAAGAACAAGTGTATATAGAACAACCACAAGGGTTTGAAGTTGAAGATAGAAAGACTCATGTATGCATATTGAAGAAAGCTCTGCACGGGTTGACGCAAGCTCCTAGAGCTTGGTATGGTAGAATTGACAATTTCCTGATGAGTTTGGGCTTTACCAAGAGTAAATATGATTCTAACCTTTACTTCAAGGTTATGAATGATGAGCAAATGATATTGCTACTATATGTAGATGATTTATTCTTGACATGAGAAGAAAATCTCATCATATATTGTAAGAAGAAGCTCGATCCAGAGTCTGAGAAGAAAGACCTAGGCCTAATACATTATTTCTTAGGTCTTGAAGTTTGGAAGAGCCCAAAGAAGATCTTCCTTAACTAAGGGAAACATGTAGTTGAAATACTAAAGAGATTTGACATGTTGGAATGTAAATCCATGACCACACCCATGGAAACAAAATTGAAGCTCTTGGTTGATACTTCATCAGAGTTGGTTGATGCTACTCTGTATAGACAAATTTTTGGTTCATTGATGTATCTGATGAACACCAAGCCAAATATATGTTTTGATGTGAACACCTTGAGTCAGTATCTAGTAGAGCCCAGACGTGTTCACCTTGTTGTTGCAAAACATGTGATGAGATACCTTAAGGGTACATTGGAATATGGTCTCTGTTATACTGGAGATCATGACTTCAAACTCTATGGATATACTGATTCAGATTGGGTTGGAAGTGTTTCTGATAGAAAGAGCACTTCAAGATGTTGTTTTAGTCTGGGGTCAGCCATGACATCATGGTAGAGTAGGAAGCAATCCAATATTTCTCTCAACACGACAGAAGCATAATACATTGTAGCTTGTTCTGCCAGTTGTGAAGCCATATGGCTTCGAAAGTTGTTGACAGGTTTATTAGATGTAGAGATGGAAGCCACCGTGATTCTATGTGATAACTAGAGTTGCATAAAGATGACGGAGAACCCAGTGTTCCATGATAAGTCGAAGCACATAGAAATCCGATGTCACTACATTCTGATATGGTGCAGAGAGGAGCTATAAAGCTCCAATATGTTAGCATAGATGAGCATGTTGTAGATGTGTTAACCAAGCCTCTGTCTCATGTAAAGTTTGAATACTTTCAATACAAGCTTGGTATAGTCGAAAATGACCTCCCTCGAAAGGGGGAGTGATTTCGATGATACTATGATATCCTGACCAACATCGGGTAGCTCAGTTAGGATTTTATATCCTAGGGGATTGATCATCCCTGGATAGATCTCGAAGGTCATGTAAGGATGGTATGTTAGAGTACATTTGCATGTATATTCTAGTTGTGGTTAGTAGTGGTAGCTCTGTTAGGATTTTATATCCGAGGGATATTTTGATTCTTGGGCAGATCCCAAAGATCCATTAAGGATGGTCTGTTAAAGTACCATGTGGTAGCTCCGTTAGGATTTTGTATCCTAGGGAATATTATGATTCTTGGGAAAATCATGAAGGTCCGGTAAGGACGTTCTGTTAGAGTACCAACAAATATTGTTGTTACACCTGCCTCATTCTATTGCCATGTGTTGATGATGTTGTTGTCTCAGCCTCATGTTGATGATGTTATTGTCTCAACCTCATGTTGATGATGTTGTTGTATCAACCTCGTGTTGATGATCTTGTTGTCTCAACCTCATGTTGATGATGTTGTTGTCTCAAACTCATGTTGATGATGTTGTTGTCTCAGCCTCTTGCTGATGATGTTGTTGTCTCAACCTCGTGTTGATGATGTTATTGTCTCAACCTCGTTTTCATGATGTTGTTGTCTCAGGCTCATGTTGATCATGTTGTTGTCTCAACCTCGAGTTGATGATGTTTTTGTTTAAGCCTCATGCTAATGATGTTGATTGATTCAGCCTTACGTTGTTGATAATGTTGTACTAGCCTCATGTTGTTGATGATGATGTACCAACCTCGTGTTGGTAAGATTGTTGTTCTAGCTTCATGCTATTGATGTTGATGTTTCAGCTTCATGTTGACGACGATGATGATGATGCTATTACATCTCCATGTGTTGAATGATGATGATGATGTTATTCCAGCTCCATGATGTGAATGATGATGATGATGTTATTCCAGCTCCATGTTGTGAACGATGATGATGATGCTATTCCAGCTCCATGTTGTGAATGATGATGATGATACTACTCCATCTCTGTGCTATGAACGATGATGTTATTGATGATAAGAAAAACTTTCGATGATTTGTAGATATGCAAGTCAGTGTTCCAGATGCTGATGATGATGTTTCCCTCTCTCTCTCTCCTGATGATGTTGTATTGGGTTATGTTAGTAGAATACTCTTCTTGTTAAAGGGGAGTGTTGACATATTGTAACTGCAAAGAATATTCTAATTATATTTGAGTTATTATTATATATATCAAATACCCTTTTGTGGATTGATCATGTCAGGTCTTGTATAAGACCAAATCCCCTCTTGTGGATTGGTCAAACCATATTTATATGGTGGTATTTGAGAAGTCATCCCCTAGGGTTTATTAAAGTGGTTTTAACCAGTATTGGAAGAAGTCAACCATGCTTGGTGAAGAGACATAAACCTAGCATTCCTCAACTAATATAAATAAGTGAGGATGGTGCCTCATTCAATCACTCACTCAAGTCACTCATCTAGTGCACAAGTTTTGGAGGAAGTTGTAGTTAGAAGAAGGAGAAGAGAAAGGCGCATGCTTATTCTTGGATATTCTTGGTGGTTTGGTCTTTAGTCTTGGCATTGTATTGGAAATCTATTATTAAGGAATTTTTTGCTGGTTTTTCTCCCCCATGAGGGTTTCCTAGGATAAAATGTTGTGTACCTTGTGATTGTGTTTCTTTAAGTGATCCTACTTATGCTATTATTGTCTAGTAAAATGAAAAGAAC
This sequence comes from Picea engelmannii, assembly GCA_009831015.1. Lineage (NCBI taxonomy): Eukaryota > Viridiplantae > Streptophyta > Pinopsida > Pinales > Pinaceae > Picea > Picea engelmannii. The sequence goes on from ML821278.1 coordinate 6,639, forward strand.
TTAATAGAAGCTCTAAATTTAATAGCACACAACCACACAATGAAGCATGAGTGATGCAGGAGCATTGCTCCATCTCAGCACATGCGCCAACACACTGATGCACAATAGAGAAAGGGAGAGGCGTCGACCCTCCCGTTTTTAAATTTTGAAATATGATCTGATACAGATTTTTCGTGTTGTAAAGCTGTAAGAGCAGGCCACACATTTGTACAGGTAGTGGTTGAGGTTGTGTTAAATGGTTGCCTGCAACAAGCCCAGAATGTAGACAGGTCTGGGTAGACATTTATAGAATGTAGCCGTAGAGAGTACAATGCAGTAGTGGGATATCGATAGCACTGAGGCGATGGAGAGGATAAGTTCGTAGAGCCCTCGATTTGTAATTAGGAGACTTGAGAGGACACTTCAGAGGAGATATCAGGTAGGAAAGTCTTAGGAGGCCAGATGAGGTCTTAGATAGTTCTGAGAGAGAGCTTGAGAGAACCGAGACTTTATCACAGTCCAGTCTTGTAATCATCTGTATAGATACACATATATAGTAGAAAAGCAATTTTTCCTACATATTGTTGTTCATGTATTATGTATTTCATGAATGAATGTATTATATGTATGATAGGTTTTCATTTACAGTAGGAATATAGATTTCCCTATCTTTGTTTGAGTTTGAAAGATCATTCTGGGTTCTTTAGGCTGTGCAAGGAGTGCACAACAGAACATTGGAGGTTCTGTAGCCAACACAAGGAGTGCGCATATGAACTCTGTGGAGTCAGGAAAGAACATGCCAAGAGGGCACCCTAGAGTGATCACAGACTCAAGAGGAACCTCAAGGTTACTAAATACCTTGGAGGAGGAACTGTGCAGAAGAAGCACAAAGAGACAAAGTTATTGAGAACTTTGTAGAGCTATGACCGATGGGCATCGAGAAAGTGCAAGGAGTGCACCAAGGAACTTTGTTTCGAGTTCAGTGATAAGAGAAGTGTCCAGGAGAAGACACTCATAGAGTGTTGAACACTCTATAGGCTCAACAAGATGTGCTTGAGCAGAAGTTCCCAGGAGGGCACTTATATCCCTTCGAGGAACGAAAGGGACAGAGACCTTTGAGGTCTGAGTAGTTGAAGCTCAAGGAGGAAATTAGAGTCGTTGAACAATCTGGAGGAAGCCTTGTGCAAGGAGTGCACCAAGCCAACACTTGGACGAAGTGTTAAAAGACAACCAGTTGAAGGCCAGTCAAAGCGCAATGAGTGCATGCATAGAAGAATTTGTTTCAAGTTCATAAGTTGAGGAGGTCGAGCACAGAGTGTGCCAGGAGGGCCACGAGAAGTCTTCTAAGGAATCACAGGGCTAAACCCCTTAGAGACTAAGCGAGTTGAAAGCTCAGAAGAGATAGAATGAAGACTGTGCAAGAGTGGATTTATTCCAAGTCTCAAAGTTTAGGAGAGACAACGTCTTCGAAACACAAGCGAGACCCAAACGAGTCGGGTTCGCAGGAGAAAGTTCAAAGGTTGAAGCCTTTGAACATTAACAAAATATTCCAAGGCGAAAGGAATCAAAAGCTCAAGAGGAGGAGCGACAAATGTCATTGGATCAACTATAGAGGAGCGATATGGACCGTTGGAACTCATGTCCAGACACTCAGAAGAGCACACAAGAGGAAACATATCTCACCCATCAGATCTGAGCACGTGGACCAACAGTCGTTGGATCCAGAGGAACGTGCATGAGATTTAACGTTTAGAGTGGCACATGAAAGTGGATATCGTGAACTGTGAAGTCTCGAATTCATCGAGACCGTCTACCATCGGAGGACAGGTGGCAGCAGATCAACATTTCCCTAACTTGCAGACAGGAGAAGTCAAAGGGGAGAGTTGTGAGAACTCACGAAACGCGAACTCGCAAAATCATCGGGACCGTCCATCGGAAGGGACGTGTGGTGAGCGATAAACATTTCCCTAATTTTCACATCAAAGAATTCAAAGGGCAGGACTATAAGAAATTGTGATACCCAAAATCACGACTTGATCGCAGCCGTCGATAGAAGGAGAGATCTGGACCGTTGATTTGTCTAGGGAAGTTGCCAAGTCCTAAAATCATCGGGACCATCCATCAAAAGGGGACATGTGGAGAGGGTTCAACATTTTGCTGACTCGCAAGAGGGAAAGGTCAAAGGAGAAATAGTGACTGTCAGATCTGGAGGAGCGCGAGCCGTGGATTTGAGACTTCGAAATATCAAGATTTCACATTTCGGGAGATCGGAGGTGAATTACATCAGGAGTTCCCTATACCCGAAATCACGATGCGCTCGGAAGGTTGGCCCTAGGTCATAATGAGGGGTCATATGGTTGAAATATAAGGGAGGAGCTAGCATGCGCTAATCCCCTATCGAGATTTCAAAGATCGGGAGAGTCGGGGTGACTCATACACAAAGACACGACTCACGAAATCATGATGCACCTTTTGGTTAGGCTTGTGGTCACAGGTAGTGGTCCCGTGGAGGGGAAGCTCACATCTCGTGCTTATGTGCACGGGATGAGTTTTTCATAATAGGACCTGTGGATTATTTCGGGAAGATTCTAGCAGGGAATCAAAGAGCCAATCCAGCTCGAGGGTTAGAGGATCTAGTGACCGAGAGGTTAGTGGACCCTGCCAAGGTAGGGGGTCTGCATCAAGTGGTATCAGAGCGCAAATTTTTAATTTCTGTAGTAGAGAAAGGATATACTTTGATACACACCATCAAGTGGTATCAGAGCGGAATTTTCACCTGTAGATTTCAGGCGAAAGAAAAAGAGGAGAAGGCTGAATTTTGTTTGCAGATAGTAGACAAGAAGAGACGGTGAAATGAGATGATATGATAACATCAGTGGTGTCAGAAGTTAAAAATTTCCTGTAGATGGTAGGTGAAGGAGGCAGAGTACTGATGCTCTGTGAGGAGGTTGTTGCATGGATGCAACAACGAAAATCTAAACATCCAGGTGAGTTGTAAGAGAAGATGGAAATGCTCTTGGGTGTAGAGTAATTCATAGGCTTGCCAGGAGGGCAGGTAGAAGGTGGAAATGGCTACTAAAGGCCATGAGCATGGTCAGAGAGGAGACCACCAACAAAAGAGTAAAGCAGGAATTGATGAGGAACTCACTGAGATAAGGGCGAGAATGGACCAACTGACATTGAAGATGAAACATGAGGCAAAAGTACGTTGGAGGTACGAATGGATTCTGAACAGGAAAGCCAAATGGCCTGTTCAAAAGTTGTTGGCCAGGAAACAACAACAAGATTTGAGTAAGTGGATGAGGTATGCCAAAAACCTCAGTGACACAAAGTTGGTTTTCATTTGTGAGCCAGAAGTTGGAGAAACCCTTAGTGATGAGGAAGGGAAATCAGTTTTAGGTCTCGTAAAATGCCAAGAGGGCAGAGATGAATTTTCAAATTTCTAGGTGGGACATGAAATGAGATCATTGGAGGATCTCATAGAATATGAGGAGGACATTAGTGGAAATTCATATTGTTGGGTGGACAACGATATGAGATTAGCAGAGGATCTCACAAACTACCAGGTGGGCAGAAATGGACTTTCAAGTTTCCATGTGGGCAATAGAAAGAGACCACGTGGAGGTCTCATATATTTCCAGAGGAGCAGTGATGAAAGTTTAAATTTCCAAGTGGGCAATGACATGGGATCGATTGATCTCATAGATTTCCAGGTGGGCAGAAGAGAAGTCCCAAATTGCTAGGTGGGCAAGGGGAAAGAAATGAGACTATCTGAAAGTCTCAGTAGCTTAGAAGTGAGTTCATGTCAACAAGGAATGATGATAGATGAAGGTTCATGTGGATTTTCAAACCATGTGAATGAAGATGATGAGAATTTAAATACTTACACCATCCAAGAAGAGGATCAGAGGAGCATTCTGATTATTGAGGGAATTCAGATATTCCTACCAGATAGCCCAGTTGAGGCCATAGAATGTGTTGCAGATGCAACAATAGAAGAAGGACATCCAACGGTGATTGTCATGATGAAAGAGAAGATATCAGAAGATGCCTAAGGAGAAGAGGAAGAAATGGAGCAGACGCTGATGTCTACCCCTTCAGAAGGAGAGGAGCATTCAGAAGAATGGCTCAAAATTTTCATCCAGGAAATTGAAAAGGAGATAAATGCAGCATTGGAGCTTGCAACAGAGGAGGAAGCAAACATCATGGATTTTTCTGATCCATATGAGGAATTGGAAGCCCTAGAGAGAAGGGTGATAGTGCAAATCTTGCAACAAGCTAAGTTGGAGACATATGGAGAAGCATAGCAGCCCGGGGAGAAGCTGGAAGAAGTTGGGGTTGAACCAACACAAAGGGAGCTGATAGAAGATAATCTGTCATAGGAGGAAGCTGAGTAACAACTCAGTGATGAGACTGTAGAACTGAAGTTTATAGCAGAATGGCAAGCTAATTCCACAGGATAAGAAAATGATATGGGGATCAATATTATCTACCCACTGATAAGGAAGAGTTGCAGCCGAGAAGACTGCATAAGGAGAACCAACCATTGGAGCAGCTGGACAGGGTGATAGAAGAGATAAGGAAGTTGATGTTGAGGTCAGCGCAAGAATTGGTCAACAAAATAAAGCTGAACACAGGAGAACCTGCAACATCAGTAGGGAAGAAGAAGAAGAAGAAGATGCAACAACAACAACAACAACAACATAGATGGAGAGGAGCAAGAGGACAACTCCATAAGAGAATTTGGGATCCAGGAGGATTTCAACACCGGAGAAGGGGAGCTCATGATCAGGAGATCATGTTTTTCCTAGCAGGGGAGTATGATGCAAGAGCATCGCTCCACCTCAGCATGTGTGCCAGTACACCAACATGCAAACATGCAATAGAGAAAGGGAGAGCCGCTGACCCTGCTATTTTTAAATTTCGAAATATGATCCGATACAGATTTTTTGTGTTGTAAAGTTGTAAGAGAAGGCCATGCATTTGTATAGGTAGTGGTTGAGGTTGCCTTAAATGGTTTCCTGTAGAAAGCCCATAACATAGACAGGTCTGGGTAGACGTTTATAGAATGTAGCCGTAGAGAGTATAGTGCAGTAGCGGGATAGCGATAGCACTGAGGCAATGGAGAGGATAAGCTCGTAGAGCCCTCACTTTGTAATTAGGATACTTGAGAGGAGACTTGAGAGGAGATCTTAGGTAAGAGAGTCTTAGGAGGCCAGCGGAGGTCTTAGATAGTTCTTAGAGAGATCTTGAGAGAACTGGGACTTTTTCACAGTCCAGTCTTGTAATCATTTGTATAGATACACATATATAATAGAAAAGAAATTTTTCCTGCATATTGTTGTTCATGTATTCTATATTTCTTGAATGAATGTTGTAGATGTATGATAGGTTTTCATCTACAGTAGGAATATATATTTCCCTATCTCCGTTTCAATTTGAAATATCATTCTGGGTTCTTTAGGTTGTACAAGGAGTGCACAACAGAACATTGGAGGTTTTATAGCCAGCGCAAGGAGTGTGCATCTGAACTCTGTGGAGTCAGGAAAGAATGTGCCAGGAGGGCTCCCTAGAGTAATCACATACTCAAGAGGAACCTCAAGGTTACTGAATACCTTGGAGGAGGAACTGTGCAAAAGAAGCACATAGAGACAAAGTTATTGAGAAATTTGTAGAGCTATGCCTGATGGGCATTGAGCAAGTGCAAGGAGTGCACCTAGGAAATTTGTTTCGAGTTCAGTACTGATAAGAGAAGTGTCCAGGAGAAGACACTCATAGAGTGTTGAACACTTTATAGGCTCAACAAGGTGTGCTTGAGCAAAATTTCCCAGGAGGGCACTTATATCCCTTCGAGGAACTAAAGGGACAGAGACCTTTGAGGTCCGAGGAGTTGAATCTCAAGGAGGAAATCAGAGTCATTGAACACTTTGGAAGAAGACCTATGCAAGGAGTGCACCAGGCCAACACTCGGACGAAGTGTTGAAAGACAACCAGTTGAAGGCCAGTCAAAGTGCAGGGAGTGCGCGCAGAGAAGAACTTGTTTCAAGTTCGTAAGCTCAGGAGGTCAAGCGCAAAGTGTGTCAGGAGGTCCACAAGAAGTCTTATAAGGAAGCATAGGGATGAACCCCTTAGAGACTGAGCGAGTTGAAAGCTTAGAAGAGATAGCACGAAGAGTGTGAAAGAGTGGATTTCTTCTAAGTCCCAAAGTTCAGGAGAGACAACGTCTTCGAAACGCAAGCGAGACCCAAAGGAGTCAGGTTCGCAGGAGAAAGTTCAAAGGTCGAAGCCCTTGAACATTGAATTACTCTTCCAAGGCAGAAGGAATCAAAATCTTAGGAGGAGGAGTGACAACTATCATTGGATTAGCTACAGAGGAGTGATCTGGACTGTTTTAACTTACATCCAGACATTCAAAAGAGCGCACAAGAGGAAACATATCTCAACCATCAGATCTGAGTGCGTGGACCAACAACCATTGGATCCAGAGGAGTGTGCATGAGGTTTAACCCTTTGGAGTTGCACATGAAAGTGGATATCGTGAAACATGAAGTCCCAAAGTCATCGAGACCATCCATTGGTGGAGGACAGGTGGCAGCATATCATCATTTCACTGACTCACAGATAGGAGAAGTCAAAGGGGAGAGTCGTGAGAACTCGTGAAATCATCGGGACCATCCATCAGAAGGGACGCATGGTGAGATATCAACATTTTTCTGACTCGCACATCAGAGAAGTGAAAGGGAAGGACTATAAGAAATCGCGATACCCAAAATCATGACTTGATCGCAGTCGTCGATCGAAGGAGAGATCTGGATCGTTGATTTGTCCAGGGAAGTTGCCAAGTCCCAAAATCATCGAGACTGTCCATCAAAAGGGGACATGTGGCGAGGGTTCATCATTTCACTAATTCACAGGAGGGAAAGGTCAAAGGAGAGATAGTGACCATCATATCTAGAGGAGTGGGAGCTGTGGATTTGAGACTCTAAAATATCGATTTCGCATTTTAGGAGATCGAAGGTGAAATTCATCGGTAATTCCCAATACCCAAAATCGTGACGCGCTCAGAAGGTTGGCCCCAGGTCATAATGAGGGGTCATATGGTTGAAAGATAAGGGAGGAGATAGCATGCACTAAGCCCCTGTTGGGATTTTGGAGATTGAGAGAGTCGGGGTGACTCACACACAAAGACTGGACTCACGAAATTGCGACACGCTTTTTGGTTAAGCTTGTTGTCACGGGTAGTGGTCACGTGGAGGGGAAGATCACATCTGGTGCTTGTGTGTGTGCATTGAGTTTCACATAATAGGACCTATGGATTATTTCAGGAAGATTCCAATAGGGAATCGAAGAGCTAATATAGCTCGAGGGTTAGAAGATCCAGTGACCGGGAGGTCAGCAGACCTTGCCAAGGCAGGGGGTCATAGTAATCACATACAGAGATGGACTGTAAGAGGATTTTGATCGCTCCTAGTATTGAAAAATATCAACCATGAAAACCATATCTTTCTTAATTTCTTGCATAGTGGAAAGCCTTTGGACGGTCCTGAAAGCTTTGAATGTTTACCTAACAGGTCTCACAGTCTGAAATGTTTGGTTAACAGATGTGTTACAATACATTTTCCTCCGAATGTTTTGATACAATCTTGTGTGCAGTGAATTTGGCCAATATTTTTCTTCACCGACATTCCTGGTTGACTGGTTGGTTGTTGCTTCTTGGTTCGTTGGATGTTGCTTATTGTTGTTTGATTCAACTTTGCAGGGTTGAGGTCCTGTAGCTGGAGTTGGGCCTTTTGGTGCTTCTTCACTGGGTTGTTATTTGTTTCTTTCTCTTCTTTGCTTCAAATTTGCAAGGTTGGGGTCCTGCATCTATAGTTGGATCTGTTGTTACAGTTTGTGGGGAAGGTGTTGCGCTTCTGTCCTTATCCATTCACCAACGGGTCTCGGTTTTTGCGGTTTCATTCTTGCATTGCTTGACAGGCTTGTTGCAATACATTTTCATCCTTTATTTTTTCGTCTGCAATGTTGTCTGCAATGAATATGGGCGATATTGTTCTTTGGCGACGTTCCTGGTTCATTGGTTTCTGCTTGCTCGTTGTTTGTTGATTGGTTTCTTGTTTTCCTATTGTTGTTGTTCTTGTTGTTGTTGTTCCCTATTGATGAGTGGGTTTCATTTCTAGATTTACGTTCGTGTTTGTTCTTTGTTGTTTTCTATTTCCAGTTTTAAAGTGAAAATTTTAAATGTTGGAGATGCCTGAGTCAAAATCCTTTTCCAGAACATGTTTGTATGCAAAGAGAAAATTCGATTTCTTTTTTTTTATGTCATTAGGTGTTATAAAGGTGTTCCAATTGCGGATGAAAAATGCCAACCATGTAAAACTGCAGCTTCCTTAAATGTTTGCACGGTCCTTCGATTTTTTATACAATCTTGTCTGCAATAAATTTGGACAATATTGTTCTTCACCGACATTCCCGATTGACTAGTTAATGCTTGGTCATTGGTTCATTGGATGTTGCTTATTGTTGTTTGATTCAACTTTGCAGAGTTGAGGCCCTGCAACTACAATTAGGCCTCTTCATACTTGTTTCTTCACAAACACATCTCCACTTGGAAAAAGCAAATTGGAACATGGTTTCAGTTGGCTCCCCAAAAAATACTATTAAGATAAAATAATATGCAAAATTTTGCAGTGGATATAAACATCTCTTTTGACTTGAACCAGAGTTTCTTGAGCTCCAACTATATTTCATAGCTGACAATGTTTTTTCCATAGTTAATGTCTTTCTATGGCTTCATACTTATGAGACTAAGTGTTGTTGTGTGAGTGATAAAGTTCTTCTCTCCCTTTATTTTTCCTCTTCTAAACTTGCCCATTTTTCTGTTTTGTTCTTCCCCTCTATTCCTATGGATATGATTTCATCTGGTTTGATAAGCTTGCCCCTCTTTGCATGAATATTCGCCTCCTACTTGAAGGTGGGTATATAACCAGGGAACAACGCTCTCAAAAGTTTCTAATGCCTGCATCGACATGTAATTGGGAAAAGTTAATGGGAATGAATTCTGGATTATGGACTTTGAAACACTTTCTAAAGATTACTTTATACTACCACCTTCTGCAAGAATTTTGGTGTGTTTAGGTAATGATTTGGTTTCTGAAAATCACCTTTTACTACCACCTTCATGTAATCATTTTATTTAATTCTTTAGAAAAGACCTTAATGTAGTGGTGTATTCCATAGATGTTTCCACCTAATATCAATGTTCCTGTTGTTTCCCTTGCTTTGAATAAGGAAAATGCATTTCTTCTATTGCAGTGGATCCGATATTTGAAAAAAAATAAAAATTTGCTTGAACAATACAATTTCTTATTTTTTAAAATATAGAGCAATGTATTTTTTGAACACACGGCTGTTCGAATTTTTTTAGGAGTTGTTTGGGATTCACGTCTTTCAAGGATGTTAATTAATCACACAATTAATATTTCTTGTGCCAATGCAATCGAGTCGTCCTCCACTATGGAAATTTCATTAACACTGCAATGTCAGATAATAGATGTCTGACATGTACCTAATGTCAAGGTTATTATCGCACAGGACACCCAACGTCCAAAGATTTCTGGACTCAAAGAAACATTGTAGTTGTCGTGACAAGGAAACACTAAAGTCAATGTTCTTTGCAGGTCTGACAATCCTGCAGTCTAAGTGCTTTGACAATGACAACCCTGCTTGTTCACCGCATTTTCGCATTGCAGTCGGTAGCATTGTTCCCATTGCCACCATCCGTGTCGATGTCTGAAGCCGAAGCTAACTAGAGCCTGGGGTCATCGCCTGTGTGGATGCCTGAATGTGAAACTACCTGGATCCTGGGATCACGTCTTCTTACACTTGACATTAGTATCAGTAGTGATCAAAAGTTGATTGTATGTCGAGTCTATTACTACATCCAGAGGTCACTCAAAACTCTTTGACATAGAAACTGGTTGTCTGTCAAGTCTGTTACAACTTTGGCATAAAATGTTCTATAATTTTAGAATGTTGATTTAAACACACATACAGTTTCTCACGTTCGTAAGTATCCAATTTTATAATTTCCTTCTGAGTGTATTCGGGCATGGAGTAATATTTGGCGTCACTTCCGAATATTCTAGACCATTTTGTGGGTCGTGATGTTTGCCACCCCTACGACAAAAGATATATTTTGATGTGATCTGTAGTATTTAATACACTTGCCAGATCTGTTCTACTGGAAGAAGCTATGTACTTCAACAAAGGAACATTTTGCAGCTGACTTGGACATCCCTTCCAATTTACAGCAATAAAACAAAGAAGTTCAACATACAAATATTCAGGTAGGATTTTCAACCAAACATATGATCGAATACAGGGAGAATAACAATCACAACATACTAAATTTTTTTTGCCTCAACTTTTGTTAGCTAACATGATTTGTTTCCCCCAAAGCTGACGTCACATAAAACCACTCCCTCGTCTTTGAATTGGGTTTGAATCACATTTCTAAGTTGTCTCAGATGTCAATGACCGGGAACATTACAAGGAAGGCACCTTAAACCCCAAGTTTTTGACGATAGAGGGAAATTAACACTTAGCAAAGTATGGAATGTTGAATAACCAACCAATGCAGGCAGACCATATCTAAAAGAGACAAGCTATTCAAAAAGCTGGGATAGATTTAGCTGGCATCACCAATGAAGTCTAAGACCTGGAATTAATATTCAAGTCGTTGTTTTTTAGGAATCAAGCATTTGATGATAAAGTTGAAATCTATAAAAGCCTGTCCACAGGCTTCATTATTGTACATATTTGATTTTCTTTGTCAGTGGTAGGCCCAATCACAATCATTATGGAAAATAATCTCAGTTGTATTTTGTAACCTAGTTTATTTGAATATAGAATATTTGAGGTTTTTGTACAGTGTTTTCCAATCTCTAGTATTGTTTTTTTATTTTATTTTGTACTTTTTTGTGAGTGTCGTTAAACATGGACGACACACTTTTCTTTCTGCTACCCAACACTTCGATTTAAATAAAGGCTACTATGTTGGCTCCTAACATTTTACATGGAAGAATAATTTTTCATAGGCCATACTTCTGTGGCGCCCACCCTATACTTAAAGAAAGAAATGGGAGGACCCGTCCTGCTTTCATTCTTTGGGGTCCCATAAATAGAATGAATTAATGACTCTATTTCAACAAGGAAACTCAAGTGTCAACGTCATGTTCCTATTCAATATTTTGCATATATTGTAGCTTCTTCTATTTGATAATATCCATGCATATAAAAAATGTTGCGTCATATATATATATATATTTGTTTTTTTTCTTTCTATTTCTTATTGGTTTCAATGAAATTTGTGAACCGAACAACATCCTGCGAATTGGAAGATGCTTTACATTTGGACCATAAATAATCTATTAATATATATTATTATGAATACAATTGGAATAAATATAAACACTTTCTCTTTAAATTTTCCCTGTTTTCTCCCCCTATATTATCCCTTTGCGGTTCTATATTTAGTCGCATCTCTATGATCATGGCCTCCTAAATTTGCAGATTGGCAAATGCTCATCTTTATCTATATCTTCACACCATGAGCCTGATCGACCGCGGTCCCTTTCAATACTTATCCAATTATCTGACCACCGGGTCCTGGGTTTACGGTATCCAACACTTATGTCCCTTGTTTCGTCATATACTTCTTGCACCCAAAAAACTTTTGTGATCTGCAATTTATGCTTTTACTAGTGATAACTCACCAGGGGTTCGAAAAGATTGGCATTAATAAACGAACAATAGATGTTGTTCTGAGAGATACTTAGCCCTTTTTCCCTTTTCTTCTTCCCATCTATTATCTCTTTCTGGTTATATACTTAGTCGCATTTCTATGATAATGAGTTCCAGGGTTGGCAGGATGACAGATTTTAATCTCCATCTATATCCTCACATGAAGAATTTGACCGACCATTGTTCCTTTCCATACTTAGCCAATTTTATGGTCACGGTTGCTGAGTTGGCACTTTCGAACTCTGCTGCTTCTTATTCTATGATATACATCTTGCACTCAAAACTTTCATGATCTACAATTCCACTGCAGACTCCTTGAACTCACAAGCTTCACTCTACTAGGGTTCACAAATGTTTCAAAGCATTTTTCGCCACAAACATCGTTCCTTTCTATACTTAGCCAAAATTTTCCATCTGTTCCCTGATATACATCTTGCACCCAAAAAATTCCCTGATCTACAATTCCACCCCAGGCTCCTCCAACTCGCAATATTCACTTTACCCGAATTAATAAAAAGTTTCAAACCATTTATGGCTATCTTCCATCCCCACCACAATCACACCCTTCCCAATGCACATTAATTATTCCGACCTCTAAATTAACTTCCATTGTTTTGTGACCTACACATAGCACCTAGACCTCTTCCATATACAAATTGATTGCCGGAATCTGACATCATCACCTATTTCATGTTACACATTATTCATTCAAATGTTCTAAGTGACACAATTTGACCGTCGGGGCCTCACATATTCTAGGGAGACCTTGTCCCCTGATTTTGGATCCTCGAGTTGGCAGTTTCACTAAATCTCCAGTTCCTAGTCACTGTTTCCTGTGTCGTCCATCTTTGTACTTCTTTCAAAATATGCAACAACAAAGGTTTAATGTTAAGAGACCATCATGAAACAACCGAAAATATAGTCATTAATAAGAAAAATCCTCGAGGACTAACCATCCCTACAGAACTTGTCCAGAAACATGCAGAGAAGATCTTTCCAAGTAATGGGAAAGCTATTACAAATTTCAATATATTAACGAAAAAAAGTCCAGGCCACTGTTTCCCTATTCCATACTTGGACACTTTTTCAACTGCGGGTTCCCAGATTGACGACCTCAAAATTGTGTTTCGAATCTTTCGTGACTTGAAAACAGTGCCCAAAGTTCCACGATATACAATTTGTCTGCTGGAATGCCCCATCACGAGCCCGACCGTCTGTCGTTCCTTTCAATACTTAGCCCCAAGATGGTTGTATCTCCATGACGTGGTACATTTACTATGTATCGAGTCTAGCCTATTGTTTCCCTATTCCATACTTAGAGACTTTTTCGATTTCGGGTTCCCGGACTAGCGGGATAAGGATTGTGTTTCCAATGTTCCGCGACTAGCAAAAAGTACCTGGAGTTCCGCGATATCAATTTTTCCACAGGAATGCACCATCATGCCCTCTTTCATGTTACATGTTTTGTGGTCAAAAATCCCAAGAGATACAATTTGACCCCCGGGCCCTCACCTCTGCTAATTGTATCTTGTAGCCCTATTTCGAAGCATCACCAACTGCTTTCGATAATTAGCCATTCCTTAATTTTTGTTCCCTGTCCTCGCCACCTTCCTACTTCTCTCTATATATGAAATTGGAAAGATTTAATGCTAACACTTCGTCATGCATGAACCTTAAACATGTAATTAATGAGCGAAAGGTTCAAGGAGACCTCCCACACTTCTGCCATATAAAAATTGACCGCTAGACTCCCATATCATCCTCTCTTCCATGATACACATTTTTCACTCAAGTTCCGAGACATACAATTTGACCCTCGGGAAGTCACATCTTCTAGGGAACCATTGTCACCCTAATTTTGAAGCTTGTCCGATCTCTTTCCATACTTGCCCATTTCATGGAATCTCTTTTGTGGATCCTTGGGATGGAGGGTTCAGGAAATCTTCAATTCTTAGTCATTGTTTACTGTGCCCACCACCTTCACACTTCTTTCAAAGTATGCAATGACCAAGGTTTAATGCTAACAGTTCATCATGCAACAACTGTACAAACCGTCATTAAAAAGAAAAAGTGTCGACGAGATAGTGAAATTTAAATGAAGCTCGACTCCTCGAATTTAAATGAATTTATTTTCTCTTATTTTATCTTTTCTGTCCAGAAACATGTAGAAAAGATCTTGCCACACAATGGGATATATATTACAAGTTTCAGTATATTAGCAAAAACAAATCCGCCTAGCCGTTTCCCTATTCCATACTTGAGCCACTTTTTCGATTGCAGGTTCCTGAATAGGCAGGATCACATTTGCACTTCCATTGTTCTGTGTCCTGCAAACATTACTCAGACTTCTGCGATATACAAATTTCCCTCTGGACTGTCCCATCATGACCTCTTTCGTGTTATGCGTTTTTCACTCAAAAAGTTATGAGACATACAATTTGACCCTCAGGCCCTCACCTCCAACGGTTGTACCTTGTAACCCTATTTTGAAGCCTGCTTGACCGCTTTCAATAATTAGACACTCCTTAATTTCTCTTTCCCGTCCCCGCAACCTTCATACTTCTTTATTAATATGCAATTAGTAACCTTTCATGCTAACACCTCACCATGCAGGAACCGTCAACATTGTCATTAATGAGCGAAACACTTGAGGAGATCTTCCATTAATACGCATTAAACCAAGATCTATGGAGAGTTATATTATCCCTTCTGATTGTTCATCTAAAACATAGGTCATCACGTTGGCCCATTCAGGAAATCTCTAATCCTTAATTGCTCATTGTCGTACCCACCATGTTTACACTTCTATGTATGCAATTACTAGTCTTTATGCTAACAACGCATCACCGAACAATCATCGAAATTGTCATTAATGAGCAAAATTCTCAAGGATATATCCCATTCACACGTATTGGACCAAGATTTGCACAAGGTTATTACAACTCTTCATTTCAAACATCATCTGGAGAAAATCAACATTCTCGTAAACTTATGGCAGCAACTCGACAACAGTTCTGTGGAGATACAATGAATATCTTCGGATGCGAGGAACAAAACATTCAGTGGTCCAGGGCATATTGTTACTATTCATCATGTTCCACCTAGAATGAAGTGATTTCGACCTCTAGAATCACTTGCATAGGCTGCGTCCCTGAGGTTTTTGACTATAAGGAGGTGGTCTCTTGGTGCGTCGAAAAATATATTTCAAGCCAAAGAATTATTCCATTGCGTGACCATTCTCCTGTTTCTTTGTCACCTCAGGTCTTTCGCAAGATGTTAAGATTGCCGAAGCCAACATTGACCTTCAGAGGACAAGATTGCAAGGAGTTCCCAGAAAAACATGATAACGGGTTGGACCTCTTACCCGAGTTCCTCAAAGACTTGAAAACAGTTCCTGAAGATATCACAAAGTTGCAGGTCAGTTTCTTTAGAAATCCATTCCGTGAAATTGCTTGGTTGTTTACAAGAATAACGGGACAGGAATCCACGACAAGCATTTCCCATATAATTACTTATATTTTGTATTTCATAGTCAAGGAACAATTCATTTTCACTTGGGGGAAGCTAATTTCCATTGAAATATGTTCACAACTATCACGATTCAAAGAATCGAATAAATTTTATATGTCATCCTACTTGATTTCCACAATAGTGTATTGTTGTCCGTTTCCAAAACTGTCTATGTCCAAGAAAATAAACTATGAATTCGACCCAGTAACATTCTGGTACTAGGCCTTGTGGATGCACAAGGCCTCCCATTGTTTTTATGAGGTTTTTAATGGCTTTGTCTCAGTTTTCAAATATTTAATGTTAGGAAAGGATGCTCCCCAGATGTCTCGCTAGGCAACCAAGTTTTTGGATAGGAAGGGAACACTTGAACAAAAGGAAAATTATATTGTAATAATGATCTTTGGCTCCAAGGAAAATCCTTCTTTCCTTCCATGCCACATCACGGACAAGATGTTTGTTACAAAAATAGCAAGGCATTGCAACCACTGGTTGCATTTTTTCCATGACAAGAGAAAAAACTAGTTCAGTCCTTTGCCCTGGAAAGTTGGGGACTTCGTGTGCATAAACGTCAACAAGATTGATGAATACACAGGCCATTTCAATAAATTGAACCTAAAATATGCTGAAAGGATAAAAGGGTTCGACCCTAATGGGATTTTTCGAGAATATTTACTATCAGTTGGATTTAGCATATCTTTTGTCCATAGACACCTGAATGAAGATAGAGACAGTGATGACAACACTCATGCTTCTGACGATTGCGACATAGAGACATTGCAAAGCACAACTGAATTGTACACACAACAAGGAAAAGGATCCGATGAGAAGAGTGTCCAGTCCTTGAACAACACTCCCAAGAGCACGAAATCATGGAGCATCGCTTCAACGACCCACCCCAATAAGAAAGCAACCCAAAAATCTTCAAACGAAAGAGGAGATAAGAACCCTCCTCACAGAAAAAATGATATTTCTCACAAGCTTTCCCTGACGAAGAAGAGAAAAAAATTGTAGGGTAGGCAGAAGAACTTGAAATTGAAAGTGAGGACATGAAACTTGAAACTTCTGTGGATGACATGTTGCACAAAGTTGACCCGTCTATGAACGTGATGCACCATAGTTCCACAATGGAAATAAATGAGACCGACATTTTTGAAAAAGATGAATCCTTCGTATTCCAGAGCGTTGTTTTTGACAGCCAATCTAAAAATTTAATCATTCAAAAGAGAGATGTAACAAATAATAAAGGAAAATATTATACAAAGATGAACTTTAGGAAAATGCAGTCATCCCAAATATCTCGATTTCACCGTGCAACCGCTGATGCTCTTGATGATTCCATTGGAGGAATTGAAGCGAAGAATGCTAGATTGAACGACCAAATCAAGGAATTGGAGGAGGCTTTCATTGCTACCCCAGTGTTTTCCAGTCCTTTAGCAAAAACCGTGCCTGCTACCCCTGCAACCAAGTTAAAAGGATCCTCCAACCTCCTCTCATGATGTAGAGACTTTGTAGAGAAGAACATCAAGAAAATAATGTTGGTACTGAGAGGGGGGTGAATCAGTATCAAGTACAATTTAAAACCTTTTTCAACTTATACTTAAACCATTCAATTATATCCAATGAGTAATGAACAATAGTATAACATTTACACCAATAGACCACAATACACCATGCACAATATATGAGAAATAATCGATAGTTATTGTTCAAGGGAAGTAATGAATTCCAAAGGTAGCTACAACTTCCAAATATAAAGGGAGGGATAAACCTCCAAGAGGAAGATACAATTCTCCAATATCAAGAGAGAGTTTAACTCTCCATCCTTTCCCCTTCCTTCCACCCAAGAATATATGAGAGATAATAAAACTTTACATTAAATCATGACCATCAACCAACCATCACATAGAACCTGATAATGCTTCCTGAGACTTCTTCAATTTATGAAATTCTTCAATTCTTGGAATAATATGATACTATAGATAATATTACTCAATGTATTCTCTGAAACTTCTACAATTTTCACTCCTTGAATCCTCCCCAAAAGGAAGTTATATAAAGAATGGTAGACTTTATTCAATTCTGTTTTATTCAGAAGACCCAACTTGTACAGCATGCCCTGTGCTCAATATTTAACATACGATTCTGAAACTTGCACACAAAAAAATAACATCTATAATCTTTCCAATGGAAGTGGTCCCACTTAATTTGGATTCTATATGAAGAAGTTATGACTGTTTTACCCAGAACACCTGTTTATTGACTAGCTTCAGGACTGGTCACAAACCCTATCTTCCACAGAGTGTATCTCCATAATTATAGAGAATCAAGAGCTGAAATTTTTACCCGAGGTACCTTGATATGTATTCTCAATACCATAGTGATTTCACCATCTGAATCATTCTATAATTTTTTTTATAGAAAACATGGTAAGATGACCTGAAAATAACATACCTTAGAAAACATCACGAAAAGACTTCACCCCCCCTTGAAATCCAGCCTTCTTTTGCTTCTTATTTCCTATGAAATTCGACTTGTATCAAATGAATGTATAATGATGTTTATTTATACCATTTATGTCACTTCCTTTTAACATTAGGGCCGACCTGACACTTTCTTATTTTGTAATTCTTTTCTTTAATTATCTTCAGG
>ML821278.1:37824-52552 GCA_009831015.1 Picea engelmannii
CTTGTCTCAAGGGGAGGGGCATGTTAAGCCCTAATATTGTCTCATTACCCCTTAATTGGGGCATATTACATTAGGAATGTTATTTTATTTATGTCGGCTTTATTCCATTAGTTGTAATTATACCTCCTAGTCTCCTATATATATCAAGGAGACATTTTCATTTGGAATCATCTTGGAATTGAACATTTACGTGGGCATAAGGAGGTTTCCCCCTCGAAGAGGCTTATTATCTGAATTTATCTCTTTTTCAAAGTGTTGAGTACTTATTCTGAGATTTTTCTATGCTATATTGATATTTGGTTCCTAACATTGTCCCACTTATGCCATGTGTCAACATCTCATTGAGCCATGTGGAGTACAAATTCCAACACCACTTTCCAAATCAACAACTGATTATACATGCCACATCACCTGCTGATGTCACCCTACTGCCACATGTCACTGCTAAAGTCATCCTTTTGACCTTTGAACTTTGACTTTTTGCCCATTCAAACCCTGAAATTTTATTGCTCGTAACTTTTGCATACGAGCTCTATTTGACTAATTGTTTGCATCGTTGTAAAGATAGCAACGATCTATTCACAATGATGTTGATTTTGAGACGATTTGAGATGGTAAAATTTTGAGAATTTATGGATCCCCTGGTACCTCTATGAGCGTTCCAGATCCTCTTAAACCTCTGTGAGTGTTCCAGATTGATCCAGGTGGATATTGGTGGCCACCCACCTGTTCCAAATTCCAACTGGCTCATCTTGACATTTTTCAGTTCATCTCGTTTCTCTGTAATGGGGACATTTCTTTGTAATTATGGGTTTTTCACTTATGGGGCTATCTTGAATCCCTACATAGCATCCAGGTGGATATTGGTGGCCGCCCACCTATTCCAATTGTCTTGTTTTGGAAGTTTTCATGTCAGTACATATTTATGTGCTTTCATGGTCGTTTTGGGGCTCCAAACAGTGTTTTCTTAGCTTGCCACAGTCAAATTGTAGACAGAGTCAAATTTTGATGAAATAATGCATATTTCTCGAAAAGACCTTTCCAATGGGCTATCACATGCCTAAAACAAAGATCGTATGCAAAAGTTATGATCCCATGAAGTTAATGTACTAACTTACCCCAATGGGCCCCATATGACTTTTGGCGCTTCATCTCCTAGGATTAGGTTTTTGGATGTATAGGGTTTTGGAATTCATGTTTATCATAAAAATGTCTTCAGAGCCTCATTGTAATCATCTTCTGGTGAATGAGCGTAGCTGTCACATCTCTTCTCAGAGATAAAGCTACCACCATTCTAGCGAGTCTTGCACTCTATATTTTTATAGTCTCTGTACATTTATTTTATTAATAGAAATCATGTATTATTGTATTTATTTGTTTCTCACAATTTTTATGTGTATTTCATTGTAATATCTCTGCTTTCATTTTGTTCCAAAAATAATCTGAATCAGTGGTATCAGAGCAGGCTGCTCTTGATTATTTTTTAGTGCATGTCCCCAACAAGGTCTAAGTATAGTAAGTTGGGTATCGATCTTGTCTCTCTTGAGGAGAATCACTCTCACACGCCCAAGAAACCCTCTACGGTGGCAGAAAAGAAAAATGACGGAGAAAAATATTCTATTAACATGTTGCTTGAGCAAGCTCTCATGTGACAGAGGGAGGAAATGATGGAGACTTTTTCTCACATCCTTCAATGCTTGTCTATAGCAATAGGAACATCTTCATCAAACGACCACTTTGGAGGAACCTCTCCCTTCAAGGTACAAGTTAATTTTGATATTCCCATATTTGAAGGTCAGATAGATGCGGATGCCTTAGAAAAATGGTTAAATCTCCTACAAGGTTATTTCTTTGTACACAATTTTCCAATAGGGAAAAGATCACCTTCGCACTCCTCAAGGCTCCCCCCCATGTCAAACATTAGTGGGAAACTTATTGGGAGAAAAGTTCCACATAGGAATATGGAATATATGGGGCCAAGACCACTTGGGATTTTTGTGTGGATGCGGTCAATGAACAATACTACCCTATTGATAACTATGAATACCAGTACATGAGATGGACCACACCGCGGCAAGAGAAGAGTCAAATAGTGTTGGAGTTCACAAATACTTTCCATACCTTGCACACCAAGCTGGGTATCAAAGAGTTCGAGCGACATCTGGTTCTGAAACACCATGGGGCTCTATATAGGTACATCCAAACCGAAATGGAATTCCTAAACATCTCATCATTGGGAGTTTCATATTGATATGCTATCAAAATTGAGCATAAATTTAGGCACCAAAACAAATGGGAGTTTGAGTCTGTAAATCTACAACAACCAAATCATGGTAAAGACGACCCTAACCAACAACCTCCATACAACCAGTCCAAGAAATAGGAAACAAAGGGTAAAGGAAAGACAAATAATGACACTTGGGAGTGGTGCGACTTCCACAAAATCCCTTGGCACAACATCGATGAATTTCTCTCGAAATAGTCATTGGTGGCGAGGTCAAAGACAAGGAGCAGAACCATGATTCAAAATCTGATCCA
This sequence comes from Picea engelmannii, assembly GCA_009831015.1. Classification (NCBI taxonomy): domain Eukaryota; kingdom Viridiplantae; phylum Streptophyta; class Pinopsida; order Pinales; family Pinaceae; genus Picea; species Picea engelmannii. The sequence continues at coordinate 40,363 of ML821278.1, forward strand.
GAAAATATTGAAAACAAAATACCATTAACGCATACCCCATTGCTACTGTCATGACCACAATGATTCAACCAGAAGAACCAGTAGCTCCTGAAGAGTGGGAGCACCTCTTCCATTCACAGAAGTGGGTGAAGGGGACCCCGTTGCTTTTCATTATTGATAGTGACATCCAGAAGAACCTCATCTCAGCTGAGGTTGTCAAACAATTGGGGTTGTTGATAACACCACACCCGCAACCATACAATAGTGGGTGGCTTCACCAAGGACAAGATCTTTGTGTCAGCTAGCAGCTCTGCCTATCCTATGGCATCCAACCCTTCAAGGATGGTAGTGTGTGATGCTTCCCCTATTGATTTTTGTGATGTTGTTATAGGCCAACCATATATGTGGAAACATCATGTTGTTCATGAGTCTCAACCCCAAATTTTCATTATTAATCTGGGGTATTAGCTCTATAGGATACTAGAGGTAGTTCCAACTACTATTCCACCAAAACAATGCCGCAAGGTAATCTCTAATATTGCGAAATTCATCCTCTTCATAGTCTATTCAAAGGATGCACAGAAGGCCACTACAACCACCACAACCTCAAAACCTTTTATCCAACAGAAGCAGATTGTAGAAGAGAAAGAAGATATTATTTCTTCACTTACAATGGTGCCTACACAATGCCCTGTCAAGCACATAGAAAACAGGTTGGTGGAATATATTCAACCCTGCCAGCAACAAGTTCATGACAGCCTTCCACAGACCAAGCAACACAACTTCTCTAACAAGGCACGTAGCTCACCAAGATTTAGATTCAGAAAATGTTTTCCCCTCTTCCTCGGGCACTCAATGCAATGGAGACCATTTCTTCCTAAGGGGGGAGGATTGATCCAGGTGGATATTGGTGGCCACCCACCTGTTCCAAATTCCAACTAGCTCATCTTGACATTTTTTTGTTCAACACATTTCTTTGTAATGGGGACATTTATTTGTAATTATGGGTTCTGCACTCACAAGGTTGTCTTGAATCCCTACACAACATCAATGTGGATATTAGTGGCCACCCACCTATTCCAACTGGCTTATTTTGGAAGTTTTCATATTAGTACATATTTCTATAATTCTAGGGTCGTTTTGGGGCTCTAAACAATGTTTTTTTGGCTTGCCACAATCAAATTGTAGATGAAGTTAGAGTTTGATGGCATAATGCGTATTTCTCAAAAAGACCTTTCCAATGGACTATCACACGCCTAAAAGGGAGATTGTATGAAAAATTTACGACCCTGGGAAGTTAATGTACTAACTTACCCCAACATGGCCTAAATGACTTTTGGCGCTTCATATCCTAGGGTTAGGTTTTTGGATGTCTAGGATTTTGGAATTCACGTTTATCATAAAAATTCCTTTAAAGCCTCATTGTAATAATCTACTAGTGAATGAGTGTATCCATCACATCTCTTCTCAGAGATAAAGTTGCCAATATTCTAGCAAGTCTTGCACTCTATATTTTTATAGTCTCTGTACATTTCTTTTATTAATAGAAATCATGTATTGTTGTATTTCTCTATTTCTGGCAGCTTTTCTATGTATTTCATTGTAATATCTCTTCTTTCATTTCGTTCCGAAAATAATCCGGATCATGGATCCTCCTGGATCACACCTTCCCACTGAAGAACTTTTGGACCTCCAAAAGTATTAATATTCAACAACGTAGTGATGATAACTATATCTCACTCTTTCATCTTACTTAAATTCTTTGATCAATAACTTAGTGATGAATCTTATTCACACTTCCATCTTGTTAATTCTTTTGGAATTAAGTCTTCATCTGTGTCTTCGATCTCAGGTACTAGATTATTATGCTTATGTCTGCTTCTCTGGAGTATATCTCTGACTCTGGCCTCTGGCTCTATAGCTAATATGATATATATAGCTCTGGTTCATGATTATTCTAGAATATAGCTATGATTCTGGCCTCTGGCACTGTAGCTAATATGATATATATATCTTTGGTTTTGGCTTATAGATTTCCTAACAATAAAAGTCTTGTTCATTGAATCTCTGCTATACTTGTATCTTGTATTTCAAAATTCACTCCCATATTATTTCTATCGAAGATAGTCTATCTCATCCAATTTGAAACCAAGTCGAATGTTAATCTACGCCTTGCCCATTTGGACTCCCTTTTCTTGTACTACTGATGTATCTGTAGAAGTCCTTGAATGAATACTTTGTTCATTGTTGCTCCTGTCTTGGGAAAACAATTATGATTATAATGATATCATACATACCTGCCTTGATTGTTTTTGTTCAAGGTATACATCATATGAACATGACATAGTATTTAAAGATGATTATAGCATGCACCTTTATATGCCTCTTTAAAAGATGATTATTTCTCCTTTACCATCTAAAGAAAGTTTTGCATTACTCTGATTCTCTTTCTACTCCTGAACTACATGTTCCAACTATCTGCATCCTTCTGTTCCTTTTCTTTTAGATCTTCAAAATCAAGAATGTTGACCAAGACAATTCGATCCATATGTAGCCCTTTAGCTGATTACAAGACAACACAATTTTCCATATTGTTTTCTCAAGGCTTAGAAATCTTCATAACAAGATTCTTCTCACTGTAAAACAATATGTATAGATAACTATCCATACATATCTTGAATGAGATTCCTCTCACTCTATAACAAAGTGTAAAGGTGGATATCTAGAAATCTCTAATGAGATTACTCTCACTCTTTACAACATATAAGGTGGCAATATAAAAAATCTCTTTACAAAATTCCTCTCACTCATACAACGTGGAAATCTAGAAATTTACAGAGTCTCTCACTCTTATAATTTACAACGATTCACTTACAAGCCTTCTAATAGACTTCAGGAGATTTACATATATGCATATCATATTTAAAAATATACATATTTACAAATTTTTAAAGGATGGTTTACATATGGACTCATTCTCCCTAGTGTACTGGGAGGAGTCTCGCAGCTTTCAACCTCTAAAAATTCCTCTAATGTTGATGTTGAATATGACATTGAATACGATGTCGAATCCAGGTAACCATTGGACCAAATTATCGGTCTTCCCAGTAACCTGTATAATCTCTCTTTGCAGCTACCAAGTATCATTTCCCTATCTTGAGTAATTTCCCTTGAATACATAAGTACTCGACCATTCTGGAATGCTACTACATAACCGTTATCCTCAAATTCTACAACTAAGAGAAGGTTTAATTTTAAGTCTGGGACATACAACATATTCTCTATTACTAGAAATCCTCCCGACTCAAGCTGGAATCTTACATATCCATACCCTTTTATTTCTTGTCTAGTATTGGTTCCAGACCCCACAAAGCAATCTGTGTCGAATTCTGAGAAAGTCAAAAATATTGATCTCATCCCAGTCTTGTGGTGAGATAAGCCATTGTCCATGAACCCTTCTTCAATGTCTTCATAAATAACTTTTCCAAGACCAACCATAAAGAAGTATTCTCTTACAAGCCTTTCAATAAGACCATTGACTTCATTTGTAGAGGTTTTTTCTTGTCTTCTCACAAGTGTCTTCTCATCCTTTAGGTTTTGCTTCAGACATAAGTGCGGGTAAAGTGTCCAAAAATTCTCAATATGGTGTCCACTCTTACCAGAATAAGAGCATATTATCTTGTTCCATGATCCTTTCTTATCATTCATCCTTTTCCTTTGACTTGAGAAATGATATGCCTCCTTATGCTTGGAGGGTTTTACTGGCACAAACTTTCCTTCTCCTGTAGCATGGATATATTTCTCTGAAGATGCTTTACACATGTTACTCTTCTCTAAACTGGAAGGTAAGGACATTTTCTTATGCAAGACTTCTTCATATGAGGTTCTCTTTGTTTCAACTACCCTCGAGCACTCTCCATCTTGATGGGAAAAAGAATAATGTGAAGAGTCTTCTTTCTCAATCATGTTCCTTAAGGGAGATGATCTCTCTTGTAGTGGAGACTTCTCATTCTCTGCTTGTCCAAATTTACTGATTGATGATTCCATCTGCAACTTTCTCTCTAGATCATAAAAAATACTCATGTGGAAATCTTCATGACTTAAGAGATTCTCTTCCTCAAGATCTTGCAACTACACTCTTAACTCAAAATTCTCTCTCTGTATTTTTCGATTAATGTTCTTTTGGAGTCTTAGCTTCATAAGAACCTTACTCATATTGCTTCCTTGAAAAGAGCCTTCCATATCTTCACCAACTTGAGCTTCAGATCTCATCACATCAATAACTTGCAAAACATGTCAAAACTAGCTCTGATACCACTTGATCTGAAAATATTTAGAAACCGCTTATTCTTGAAAATATATACATTTAATATCTAACTTGTTTCCATGTAAATTATAGGATCTATTGAGGTGATTGCAAAATTTTGATAATGTGCTTTTTACCCAAAAACTCATTAAAACTGAAGATTAAATACCAGAAAACGCATGTAACATGACTCACATATACCAATTTAATGGGTCTCTTAAATTACATCACTCACAATAAGAAAATAACTTCACCATTGAAATCCTTGCAAAATTATGAAACTTTTGACTGTAAAGTCGACCACTTTCCAAACTAGCTCAATTTTGCACCTCTCGACAAGCAAAACAATGCATTAAATACTCATAAATGAAAAATTCAGTACAAAGTTTTTAAAATGACATAAAATTACAAAACAAACCTCATATTCACGATCCTTGCAAAAAATCGTGCAATTTTGATATAAAACACTTGAAATTTTGTCAAGGTACCATTTGACACGCTTTATGGTGCAACACAAAATCATGTTGTACTTGCACGTACTTTTGTACAGTCTTGAAATCCATGCCCTGTCCTTGCCTCGAACTCCATGCAGTCTTGGAATGCATGCACATAGGGAGGTGTTATGCATTAGGATCCGTGCCCAATATATAGGGTTGGGTCTAAAACCACCTCCACATTTGGATGCAACTTATTTACTATATTTAGCAGCATCTTTTCTAAGTATGGAGGCATTGGTAAGTTGGTTAGAACCTCCCACTAACTTAGCAGAGGTTCCAGGTTCTATTCTGGTTCGATGGCATATTCATAGTTATATTTAACATATGGTTTAAATAGTTGGTTAAAATTCTAATGTATCTGTGGGCATATGGTATATATATATATATATATATATATATATATATATATATATATATATATATATATATATATATATATATAACTTCCCGCCAATATTTAAGATTAAGCCCCCTGCAGATAGGTGTTGGTTGTATGGATATACACGTGAACCAGGGGATGGGGCTAGCCTCGACCCCTTTTCTCCTCCATATGAACTTTACATTATTTTAAATAAATAAATTGTCATATTGAAAACAAGAACCAACATATGGTGTATTGATATGGAGGGTTATGTGAATACTTTGGTTCTTATGAAGGTCATGGGGTCGAAACCCACAGAGTCCATAAATTTTTACCAACATAAACTAATACTATCTAATGGGAGGTCGCCACATTTTCCACGTGGCGACCTCTCATTAGCCCACCTATGGCACGTGTCAACATCTCATTGATCCACTTGGAGTATGAATTGCAACACCACTTGCCAACTCAACTGCTGATTGTACATGCCACATCACCTTGCTGACACATGTAATTGTTGACATCATCCTTTTGACCTTGACCTTTGACATTTTTCTTCCTCAAACCCTGAACTTTGACTGCTCATAACTTTTGCATATGAGATCCATTTGACTAACCGTTTGTGTCATTGGAAAGATAACAATAAGCTCTTTGCAATGATGTCAATTTCAAGACAATTTGAGATGGTTAAATTTTGAGCATTTATGGATCCCCTAGGACGTCTATGAGCGTTACGGATCCAAGACTAGAAATGGTATTGTTTGAGATACAAGAAATCATAGAAAAGAAAGTCTCAATATTCAGTATTTTTCATCCACTCCAACTACAATCTCTACATTCTTTTCTAATTGCTCATGTTGTTAATTTCCCTTCCCTTTCTTCTTCTCTAGACATTGACTGGCACAACCCCCCTTCTTTTGGCACCTAAAACAAATCACATCACTCAAATCCTTCTAACCAGGGTTACAAGAACATGACTCTTCCTTCTTACACATATTGAAAAATAACGATACTCTAATCACTAGAATACTAGGGCATCACACCTAGAACCCATCATAGGTCCAAATCACCTCTCTAGTGAATTAAAACTTACTCCATTCACTAGAGTATCCACAACATCACACCCACAACCTATCACGGGCTCAAATTTCCCCTCTAGGGTATAACAACATACTCCAATCACTATATTATATCGGGCCTCACACCTATTGAAATCCTTTTTTCTTCGTTCACTAGTACACTTTTTTAAATATGTGGTTACGCAACCAAAAATGTTAGTCATGACATCTGTTATACGATATAGACTACAAAATTTGAGTAATTTTGAGGTGTATTAAGTGCTTTGCATAAATTACTAATAGAAATTACTAACATAGGTTTGTGATAAACATACACTGCTAGCCTATAAATATGTTAATATAAGGTAGAGTGATTGGAGAAAAAACCCTAACAATGGTGGTACAGATCTGTTAGATTGTGAAGCACTAGCCCAAGCCCAAATCGTACATTGCATGGGGTCATTTCCATCCATATTATGGATAGCTATGATCCTTTGGTAGATTAATCTGATGATTTGTTGTCAGATTCAAATATCTTCTCCTCTCCCAAAGAATCAAATTTTGTTGCCACCCATAACTACACGGAGGATCCTATTTCATTGGGCGATCAATTGATGAAGAATGAAATACACTAGTGGGAAAAAAATCTTTTTATTTTATACCAAAGGAATTCTTGTTCATTCCTTTTGCATACAACGTTTTAATAAAATAAAAAATGAACATGCATTTTAGTGAAGAAAAATATTAGGTCTCCTTATTTGACTAAGGTTCTCATAAATTTTGATTATTCTGAGTAGTTTGTAATGCTGAAACATTGTTGTTCTCATTAATATCCATGTGGTCAATGCATTTCACACTTCACACATAAAACCTTGTTCTTCTCATTAATTTTGTCGTTTTATTGTCGAATTCTTTGTGTGAGTCATATTTGAGTCTCAAAACCCTCTCATACCATCAATGCATGCATCTACTATAACCATGTCAAATTTCAGTGCATACAAGCACAAACCAAAAAAATTTCAACGTTGGCCCCATTCATATATCGATCTGCTCTGGGTCAAATTAAAGAATAATTTCCACTAATTACAACCTTGTCATGGTGCCATTATCATGAGTACACATAGGCCAAAGATTTCATTTATAGGGTCTATGTGGTGGTTTTAGTCCCTGTGCATGGTTTGGGAGTCCTAAAAGCATATTTTATGCCTTAAGACATTTATAGTTCCTCCTCATTTATGCCTTAAGACTTTGAGAAGCATACCCCTTACACCATGTACCCCTAAAAATTAAACCCCTTAACCACTAAACCATACCCTAAACCCTAATTAAAATCTACATCTTATGTATACTTCTTCTCTTCTTAACTCACTCTCTATTTGTTCATGTTTACGTAGAATATATCCATAAAGAAAAAAATAATACATTATTTTTCTCCTACATTTAAAACGAAAACATTTACAAAAAAATATGCAATATAAAGACATATAATGAATAACTTACCAAGGTAGGATATTCATGCCCACCTTCAAGGTGTCTATACTCACTACAATGTTTTTTAGCTCTCTTTTTATTAAAAGTCTCCTTCTATTATAGCCCTTGCATTTTTTACAAGGGCAATAACATTTTTGATCACCCAAAGCCTCGACCAATGTAGATCTCAAGTCTCAGCCTTGTCCTCCTGGAGGAATGTTATGTGACATTTTTCCTTACCAAACTTTCAATGATGATCATTATATTAAAAAAACAACCTCTGTAGTTTAATTATTTCTAATGTAATTAACAAAATAAAAAGAAATTGTATTCCGAGCTAGAAATATCTCTTATAATCTTCGCAAACCGTCGTTAGTATAGGAACAACATCTAACATCTTTAATATTTCAAACTTTTTAAATTATATATCACTTTTTCATCGGACTTCCGATGGTTGTTGAGCAAAGAGACATTGCCTAACAGAGAAAAATATTGACTTTGTCAATAGTTGGTAAGCATAATCATTGACCCTTTACACCGTCGGATATCCAACAATTAGTAACATGTAATTGTTAGATATCCAACGCTAAATACCATGTCGTCGAATAGTTGATGAACATCAATCTTTTTTGAAAAAAATCAAAAAGTGCAAGTAAAATATGACAATATGACCGATTTTATTCATACTATTGGAGTACATCATTAGTTTTTCCATACATATGTAGTAGTACTTTAAGGTGGAATCAAGTGCCATCCATCAACTTTGAGTGCTTTGGTGCCTTGTCCATCGACCATATACTCCAACAAGTGCACCTAAGTGTGTCTAGTGCATTGGCAATTAGTTTAACTTTTCCAATGTTGAAGGAAATGTATGCCCTACCCATAAATTTAGGTAATGAGAACCATTAATTGCTTATTGATTTAACACTTAGAAATATTTTCCACCATGAGAGATTCGTTAATGCATAATGAAAGTATTTATAATCACATTAGAAAACATCATACATTCGTACACATTTGTACAAAATGACACCTCATGCCCAATATACAAAATGACAACAAGTGCCCTAACATGGAAAACAACCATAATGTGGCCTATATACAAAATGGCAGTAATTGGTCAAACATTGACCACTGCCACCCTTGCCACTCTCAGGAGCATCCTGAAAATATATCTTTCTTCTCTTGGTCGAGGATGCACCTCAAGTGGTTCTGGGACTGGGCATGCTTCGTCGCTCTAGAGATTGCACAAAGAAAAAACATTGTTATAAGTTTTTTTTCGTCAATGAATTAAAAGACATACAAAATGATACTTTGTAATTTAACCTAAGAAAACTCATCACATATGCTACTGACAATTGTGAGGGTGTTACCCTCCTCTGCGAACCCAATCTTTCAGTGATGCCACCCTACGTTAGTTACAAGGATGAAATCAAGAAAATTAAACAAATATGTGTAAAATCAAATTCATGATACGTAAAAAATTATCATCAACACATTATCTCACCATGAATATCTCAGGCCTCGATGGAGAGTCACTGGTAGGTGGAGTGCTCAGCTGTACAACCTGCTCTGAGACAACCTCTATTGTGGCAGCCTCGGTGGATGGGGACAATGGAAATGGTGGTCGGGGTGGGTGGCATACAGGTGCATTCACTGTGGATGGATGCGATGGAAGAGGTGGTGTATATGGGTGGCCTACGGGTGAATCCACCGATAATGCATGTAATAAGACAGATGTTGGGGGTGGGTAGCAATGGACCCCACAGGCTGTACAAGTGATGAGAACTCCCTTGGCCTAGAGTAAGCTAACCCAGAAGGAGAACCTAGATGCCCAGGGAGTGCAATAGTACTATAACTAGTGAATATGTCAGCAACGTGCATACATATTAATAATATTTAACTGTTAGTGCCAAATAGTAAAATTCAAAAACATAAACACAACAACTTTGAGATTTAAACAATATTTAACTCTACACGTGAGACCTGTGATGTAGGTGACTTGTCCATCGTAGATGTACATTCCCCAACATCGCCTGATCCCACATCCTGTAGAAACACAAGAACATTAAAAATTTGAGGATGCCATAAATTAAAGAAATGTCTATGGTGAATTTATCAAATGTGACACAGACCTGTGTATGTGGTATGGCCAATGAACAGGTTGCCTCTACTGTTGCATCAATGGTGATGATAGGCACTAATGCATCCATGGGCATAGAGGGTCTGCTACACTGACGAAACAACTACTAAACAACATACAATAAAATATTGATATAAATACACATAATACAAAATAAATATATAATGATTAAGAACATAGTGATGGTTAAGATACTAACCTCCTCCATGAAGCTATGTTGTCCACTGGCCTCCATAGGCCCATAGCAATTTTTCCTGCATCTCGAGTATCTGTGAGGTTCACATGGACAAATGTTATGTCCATGTGTCCTCTCCTCACTAAAGTATTCTATGTGGGGTGAAGCTCCGACCCCTCTATCAATGTCATCGACATGCACCTCCTGTCGAGATAGTAAAACAAAGTTACAGTGTTGCACTAGGATTTCGGTCAATGATGAAATAACTCGTTGTATTTATTATAAAATCTCTGCAATAGGAGGATACTAGGCAGGGGGTCAGGCCTGGCATGCTCTCGGTCCTTTGTGGACCCTCGACCCACCCCTTGGAACTCACCCATGTCAAAGTAGTTGACATGCAAACCCAAAATAAATTCATTCCATAGTTTTCTCAAAAAATATAAGGGCACCTCCATGTTATTGTAGGGAGGTTTATCAAATACCATATACCACCTATCAATCCAATTTTGACTAATATGTGGATGGATACACTAGTCAATACAAATGTGTTTTTTGTTCATAGGTAGTTCTTCTCCATTTCGAGGATCCATAAAAATAGACAATAGTTTTTGTATTGAAATACCCAAGTCTCTGACTTGGTTTCTATCCAATCCAATGTTGTAGTACTCAAACATTCTTGCCCTATAATTAGAAATAAAAGTCAATTCCCCTTAGGAACTTGCAATGGATCTCACAATGACGTCCAAAGAAGTAGCCAAGGGCAGTCTACTTGGTTCTTTGGTGCCCCTTAATTGTTCTACAAGTGTTCTTAATGTAGCCAACCCCTCATCAATTTCGGTGTTTAGATTAGGCGGTTATGGTGGGTTGAGGTTTTGCTCTCCTTGGTCTGCTGGTGGGCGGTTTATATTGTCACCGGGTTCCATTTTATAATATATGTTGCAATTTAATAAGGCAATTTAATAAGTGGATTTATCTCTAAGGTATTTCAAACAACAACGTCATTTTATCCCAACAAAATCATTAACATCATTTTGTGTAAAACAAAGAAAAACTATATGTTATATTTACAATGGACTTGAAAAAACCCTGTACAAGATTGGTGAATTGTTGAGAGATTTTCATTCAAGTATTAATTATGTGTATTAATTACGTGTAGTGAACCTTGTTAATAAGTTTTCAATGCCATTGGGATTTACATCCATAACATATGACTATTTTTTTGCAATTTTGCAAAGCCGAGAAAGGAAATAACAAAAAATCAGCCATACCTTTCTTGTGATGGACATGGTGGCAAGATATTGGGATTTTCTCCTTCTTTACTTGTCCTCTTTTCCTTCTCATTGTAGGAAATTTGTGAGGTGTGGTGTGGAAATGAGCACAACGCGTGCCCTTGGTCCTTTAAAAAAGGCCACAACAAGAACGTATGTGTGTTCTTGCTAGGAACTCACATTTTTTTTTTTGTTTGTTAATTTGTGCAGGACCTGCGATTAACCTGTGGCTTGAGAAACCGCGACTCAGGGGCATCTAAGCCGTCAAAATCACCCGGGGATCGCACCCGGCCTGAGCCACACCAACCCTTAACATGGTTGGATTTTTTGTCCCCGCAGGTTTCGAACCGGTGACTTTAACATCACGTAGTGGCTTAACAACACACTCCGTCACCGACTGTCCTACACCTCGAGGACTTAGGAACTCACATTCATTCTTAAGAACGTGTGCATGTTCCTACTGACGAATCTACATGGAAACATTACTAGAGGTTAATGCCTTACAAAACCTATAGGATTAATAACACATGAGTGTTCTTAAGAATGTACACACTTTCCTGTGAGTGTGAGTTCTTGTTGGCCCCCTTGCCACTTTTTCATCCACCAACTTCATGCACTCACCAATATACCAATACCATAATTCGTAGGCTTGAACCTCGACATTGAATTCTATCTAGGGATCAAAACCTTGATCTTAACCAATTTTTGTTGCTACTCCTTGTCAAAGGATGGCTTCAATTGGAGGTTGTGCATCATTGTTGCAAAAGGAAAGGATCCATAGCAACAAGCATGCTAGACCCTTCAACAACAATATTTAGATCAAACCTTTGCGGTGTCAAAGTCATGATCGTGTTTGTAGTGTATAAACTATTAGATTACTCTTCTCTCCTCTACAATGTGTTCATTAACTGATTTTATTTTATAGGGAGTGCA
>ML821278.1:52645-74858 GCA_009831015.1 Picea engelmannii
TTACTCTTCTCTCCTCTACAATGTGTTCATTAACTGATTTTATTTTATAGGGAGTGCATTATCTTGACTACTGCATGATTTTGTAATGTCTACAATACCTTCACTGATGGATTTCTCTTTGACAATAATGGCTTTCAAGATTTGTTTGAGATATTACTCAAAATCACCAACAAAAATAATGATCTTTCTGTTGAACCTCCCATGTATTATCTTAGGTATTATTTTATGGAGTGGCAATACTATTCTTCCTTGTCTTGATTTCTATCAAAATCTAAAAATATAACTTTCTTGACTGTGTTTGCTATTAATAATTTAACTATGTAGGAGATACCCAGTTTAAAAAATGAAGAGATATATTACCAACAATTTGAATTTAAATCTATTTTAGAACTCTTACCTTGGAGGCAAAGGATTTCCTTATAAGAACCTTCAAAACAAAATCAATGTGGTATTATTGTTTCAAGGTTCAAATCATCGGTTAGCTTTCTCATGTAACTTCTAGTCCCGATTAATGGCATTGTTGATTATCTTTGCTCATATATTAAAGTTCAAGAATAGCTTAACATATTTGTAAAAGAAGCATTGTAATTGAAACATGAAGAGTCGAAACAATGATTGATTCCTAATTTTGACTTTTCCACTGAATGGAAAGCAATGCATTTCTCTTTGCCAAGATTGGCTTTCAATATCTATTAGAGAGATTACTCAAAGTGGTCAACAAAAATAATGAGCTTTCTAAGAAGTATACATATTTTCATGTATTAAAGTTTAACAACAACTTAGCATATCTGTACATAAAATGTTGTAATCGAAACATAAAGAGTCAGAAAAATGAGTGATTCCACGAAAGGTGGAGCATTCCTTGAAGATCCATACACACAAACCTTGCTTCAAAAGGTTGGAAATAATAGGAAGCATGTTTCACAATTAATCCTTGAATTTGTATTCGATGACCCTAATCGTAACAACCACTTACTACAAATCAGACATATCGATTAATTCGCGTTTGTAGCCATGAAGGTCGATAGTTAAAACTATTTTGGGCTAAGGTTAATGCCAACTTGAAATTTTGCAGTGTTTGGATGCATGGGCTTGAGTGCAAGATGGTGTTTAAATGCATAGTCCTACTTCTCCTTGCTTACATAGTTGTTTCCATGTTTCCTATTGGGAACTATGAGAGGGAGAGTAGAAATAATTACACAAACTCAAAATTGTTCTTGAGTGCTCTATTAAACAAAAAAATAGAGTACAAATAAATAAAAATCTTTGTCTCAAGATAGACAACCACCTTGATCCATCGATTGAGGAAATATCTCAACCTCACACCAAACTAGGAAGCTAACTAGTTGGAGAGAATATCTCAAACCAACTAGGCCCCAACAACCTGCTAAAAACTAAGAACAAACTCCTTCTCATAGAGACTATAACTCTACCTAATAATGACCAATAAACTCAATAATTAAATATGATCACAACAAATACATGTGGGAGTTACATATCTCAACAGTCCCTCTTAACGACTACTTGTCTTTACAGTCATCACGCCAGGTATTCATCATCACCAAGTCCTCTTAATTGAAGCACCTCCTGATCAATAAAGTCTATGTCTGGTCCAACCTAGTATTTTCTATTTGTACCTCGACCATGTATCACCAAACTTCCAAAGTCAATATAAAGAGACAACCATCCATCAGAATGCATGGGTCATCAGTTGTCGCACCTACCGATTTAGTAGGATGTCCTTTAGGTATGTGGTTCATTCAACCTCTTGATGAACTCCTCCTGAATGTAAAACACATGGTTTCTAGGCACCTCCTAAAGTCCACTCATAGAGAATGTAACCGACCCATGACATGGCTCACTCATATGAGTATTAACGAACTCCATAATAAAGGTTTCTCCACTACAAAACAATAGGGATACATGACAAAGGGGTATGCATGAATAGTAAGGTCTTACAACGATATTACATTTACATGTTACATAGATATAGGTACATACTTTACATACTCCATTTCATGGTGATACCAGGTACATAATCAAACATTTCAAGGCCCAATACATCATATCAACAAACAATACATCATAGACTTTCTAAAACAATGTGTGACTCATATTAACAAATGATGACAAGTATGTTTTATTCAACTCAATTTACACAATTTACCTTTGTTTGTCCGCAATCATCCTGCTACTTTCACACTTCTATTGCTTCCACATGACTGTCATTGTGACCAACTTCCCTTGGACTAAACTCTTTGTTGTTCTAGAACACCATCTTTGTTCATCCTACTTATCATTCCAATATTCCATCAAATCATGGTTTCTCCAACGAGAAAAATGCAACTTGATTCCATCTCAGAACAAAAAAAAATTGTGGTTTAACCTTCCTTTCCAACTACCACAGCCTTTACCGAGTAGACTAAGGAATGATTTTACACCACAAAAATTTTCAAGTAGGACTTCAATTCTTCAACAAGAGATAATATCATCTTCTCCCTTTTGCAGTTGTTCACATGTTTGGAGTTTTCATCTGTGTCTTTGACCTTTGAACCTTCAAAGTCAGTGTCATATTGTTGTCTTGGATTTTTCACATCCATCTATGATTTGTCAGAGTATCCATCTCTTAACAAAACCACTACACTTCCTATTGATTTGGCTAAGATCAATAAAAAAAATTCTTGTGATTCCAAAAAAACATTTACTCACACTTCTATGGAGTTTCCAAACATGCAATTGTTAGAGTAGTCAATTCTAACAAAGCATCCACATACTGAGTTGGCTAATCTCAACATGTTTCTCAACACAAACTCCAAATAAATTAAAAAGACATTTAACGTAGTCTTGGTCAAAGATTTCTCCCTCTCACATTTATAGGTTCTCTATTGGAATCTGAGTTTCCCTACCATCTCCAAACATTCTATCAACTTTGTTTAACAAAAAGACAATTCAAATTTCCAAACTGCAATAAAAAATTACGTAACCTAATTGTAGGTTCTCCCTTCACATCCTTGGGCTCCTCACCAATCACCACCATGGTCCTAATAAACTCTGCCATCACTCCTCTTCTCAGGATCATGACCCACTCATGGTTCACAGCTATGTCCAAGGCATCATAATCTGGTGTCAGCCTCACATATGCCTCCTTCAACCCATCGACCTCATTAAAGTGTTCAATTTCTTCACTTGATTTCATCTCTTATGAATAGGTTTTCAAGACCAAGAATATGCATCATAAAATCGGCTCCAACAAAAAAATAATAACCATTCGATGTATTCTTGATCTGACTGTGCATGGGCATCTTGCACAATGGAGGTGCATTATCTCTTTGAATGCACACTATGAGAGATCTAAAATAAAAAGGAGGCGCTTAGAAGATTAAAAATGAATTTGGAGAATGGTTCAAATAGGAAGAAGGCAATGCTCTTGCTGGAGATAGGCGTATTGCCTCTTATCTACGTTGTCCACCATTGAAAAATGAAAAATGATGTAATTCTATTATGCTCTTGCTGGAGATAGGCATATTGCCTCTTATCTACGTTGTCCACCACTAAAAAACAAAAATGGCGTCTTTCTTATTCTTTGAGCATAGTAAGGGATGCACACTAGTTCCTCTTGGTGCGCATTCACTCTCTCAACCCTCACCTAACAACAAAAATGAGAATGCAAGACGGTTCTCTCACTCCTCTCAGCAAAAATGAAAATGCAAGATTACACAAGAAACTGAATAACGCAAGATTCCCAAAACTTCATCAAATGTATTAGATGATTGAATCACTTCTTAAAAAATCAAGGCGATCTTCTACAAACGGTAAATGTCGCTTTATTCTTTTGCATTTCTCTACGTAATCAGATTGGCAAGAGAATTTTCCCGCAAAATTTACCGACACAACTAACTATTCACTAAAATAGACATCACCATTATTTACTTAGACTGGCGAATGATTTATTACAATAAAAGATTGACTGATATTGACAACGATTAGAAAACTATTATAGCATTACTTCTCCTTCTCACCTTGCTTGTTGCAGATAACTTGTACTCTATTGTGCGCTTCTGAAGGAAGGTTGACATCCTTCCTTATTGGTCCAATTCCTCCTTGTTTAGATCCAGAAGCGTGCCTACTTTTGCCACCCACCGAGGGAACTTTCATTGCACTATCTCGAATGTCATCCACTTGTCCTGTCTCTAGAGTTTGGCATTGTTTTCTAACCAGGTATGAAACATGATGGTGCTTGGTGTGATCTGGTGTTACTTGCAAGGATGTTGCAACTGGAATGTGTTCCTGTGATAAATTATGAACGCCACTATGATCAACCTGTTGTTCTCATTGTTGATGTGATGATCCCGATGTAGTCAAAAGGAGAGGAATCTCTGTGGGTGCCCGATATTGAAATCCAAGACAAACCTCAAAAGGTAAGAAGTCAATGGAAGAGGGTGTGGCACTGTTGTAAGGGTGCCACTTCTGCAAAGCCGACATGAAGAGGTGGAATTCTTTGGCGTAGTGGCGGTAAGTAAATTTTGTTGTCGAAATGGTATCGGATTGGTAATTCTTTGGGTGACTTCCCTGTTTACGCATCGCTCCAAGAGAAAAATGAGATGTAATCTAGGGTAAGGGATATTTTTTTTTAATTGTGGCTTGGATGAGAGAACGATTAGCGATAACTAGAGGACGTTTGATAGTGTCTTGGGTAATCACTCAAGATGTTGAAGAATTCGATAATGATGCATCATGAATGAGATCGATGGATGGAGCAAGGGTTCGAGGGGGTGGGCGAATTTAGGAAGACTGAGAGACCTTGGTAAATTCCAGGAGTCGAGGAAGTATTGTGGGAGGTTTTGAATTAGTGAGGTTCTTAGGATGAACATGGTGCGTCAAACATAGAGAGACATTGTTGGTATTGATAACATGGTGAGTGTCTATGGTATCGGTTCACGGTGGTGGTGAAGTGATAGACGATGAAGTAAAGACATATGTGTGCCCAACCTATTGAAGGTGGTACTGATGAGTCTTTGCGTGATACATCGCTTGTTAGTCTTGTTGGTAAGGAAGACCGAGAAGGATATCAACACAATCTAACGGTGACATGTAGCATATCACAGTGTCATGAAAAGGGCCAATGGCGAAAGTGACGACACAATACCAAGCAATAGTAATGTGAGGACCGCCCTTTTGTACCCATCCAAGCTGATATGGATCAGGTTGTGGGGTGGTGGGGAGTTGCAGATGTTGGACTAATTCTTGTGATATCAGATTCTTTTGACTGCCATTGTCCAGAATGAGAGTGGCGAGATCATTTTTAATTTGGCAGTTGTGAGTGAATAGGGGAATGTTATGGTGACTTGGTTCTAGTGTAGTCATGAGAATGAGGGATGGGTCATCTTCGATGGGGTTGGTGAGAGAGATGACTTCTGGTTGCTTGGGAAACTCAGTGGGTGTGGCCTCTGCAAACAAGGTCTAATGGGGGTGGCTATTTTTAATGGCTCGATAGTCGGTAGAGTTATGGGAGTTGGTCTTGTGAAAATTACACCAAAATACATTTTTTTGTCGCCGACGAGGAAGAAAGATGAGGTGGAGAATGAGAAGGGGATGGGTTATCAGCCTGGGTTCGATTTGGTGGATATTGAATGTGAGGAGCCACCTTTATTTCTATGGCCAAGACCCGTAAGAAAGCCTTGTTAAGAGAAAAGTTGTCAAAAAGATCTACCTCCCGTCGGAGAGGTAACAATAAACCAAAATCAAACTTAATTATTAATACCTTGTCTGGTTTTCTGATCTGGAGTTGGATGTGCAGCTTGTAGAAGACATCGATGTAGCCTTGAAATGATTGATTAGAAAGTTGACGGAGTTGTAACCACTTTGGGAGTAAATTCTGAAGGTATCCTAGAGGGTAGAAGCATTCTCTCAAGGCCTGACAAAACATATCCCATGAATTAATGCGGTCATTTGTCGGGGAGGGAGTACCGAGCTCGATGATCAATTTTCCATTGTTCAAGTGTGTGTCCCACCAAGTTTGGGTGATTCCTTCGAGTTGGAGACTAGCTATTTGCAATTTGGTAGCCTCCTCCATCTCAGGCGAGGTTTTGAAATAAGTGGAGAGGTTATAGATCCAAGAATCCATGGTCTCGCTATTCATTTGGCCGACGACCTTGGGTAATTGAAAATGGGTGTCTAGCTGCATGGTTATTGGAGGTCTTCGTTGTTGAAGTTGAATCAGTTCTTGGAGGGCCAACGCCAAATATTCCACGGGGCTTGATGTGTCTATGCAGGATTCCTCATTGGAGGCTTCTCGTCTAGGCAGCATGGTTGGAAGCCCAAAATAGACCCAAAGGAGGGTGTGAAAGAATCCCTGAGAAGGTTTAAATGCACACTCTGAGCAGAAGCGTGAGACTAAGTATGAAGACCCAAAAAAAAAATTGAACATGGTGGATGAAGTTCTGGTCCCAAGGATAGAACATGCTTTGATACCAATTGATCTGACTATGTGTGGGAATATTTCACAATGGATGTGCGTTATCTCTCTGAATGCATGCTCTGAGAGATCTAAAATAAAAAGGAGGCACTCAGAAGATTAAAAACAAATTGGGAGAATAGTGAAAATAGGAATAAGGCAATGCTCTTGCTGGAAATAGGTGTATTGCCTCTTATCTATGCTGTCCACCACTGAAAAATGAAAAATGGTGTCTTTCTTATTATTCTCTTGCTAGAGATAGGTGTATTGCCTCTTATCTACGTTGTCCACCACTGAAAAATGAAAATGACGTCTTCTTATTCGTTGAGCATAGTAAGGGATGCACACCAGTTCCTCTTAGTTTGTATTCACTCTCTCAACCCTTACCTAACAAAAAAAATGAGAATGCAAGATGGTTCTCTCACTCCTCTCAACAAAATAAAAAATGCATGATTACACAAGAAATTGAATAACGCAGGATTCCCAAAACTTCATCAAATGTATTAGAGGATTGAATCGCTTCTTAAAAAATAAACATCACCATTATTTACTTAGACTAGTGAATGCTTTATTACAATAAAAGATTGACTGACGCTGACAACGATAAGAAAAATATTATAACATTACTTCTCCTTCTCACCTTGCTTGCTGTGGATGACTTGTACTTTGTTGTGTGCTTCTTAAGGAAGGTTGAAATCCTTCCTTATTGGTCCAATTCCCAAGAAATTTAAACAATGAACAATCCACATAGACAAAGATTTTCGAATCAGAATAGACATATTCCTCTCCACTATTCATGATGTCAAACAATAATTTCGCTTCCAACAAATTCTTTGAGCCATTTAGTGGATCAACGCATACATATATTATACAAATACTCAAAGTCTTCAATGAAGAGTTAAATATCTCAAAATCCCCAGGGTATGAACTGAAATTCATAAGATGCCTTCTTCTAGTTTTCAACTTTCTTAAACGTAAAAAAAAAAAACCTTTCTTTCATTGATCTCGGTCTATGAATCCTTGGGATCCTTTCCATCCATCGTACAATCGAAGAAAGGAATGTGGCTAGAATCTCATTCAACATCCTAATCAATTCCTTCACCATGGACCTAGGCTCCAGAACAATGCGATGTCACCAGTCGGATTCTTCTCTATGAGCTGAAGGTGTTTGGTTTTGCTATGTTTGGCTCCACATTCACTCCTCTGATTGTTGTGAATGATGGTTTGACTTAACATTCTTTGCATTAGTCAACCATTTGGTATCCCTACCTTAGTTGTAGGATAAATTTAGGGGAAGTGGAACCTGGCAAGTATGGTCATCTGATTCCGACAAAATGAAGGTAGTACTCTCGACCTCAATGCACTTACATATGAACATAGTTTATACGTTTAAACTCAACATTTGCATATAGTTTTTACTGTTCATTGCTGCGACTTTCAAGAAACATTTTTTCGGCCTTGCTTTTAAACTCGCCTTCGTACCATCCTCACACATGCAGATTGCCTCCTGCCATACATGTTGGCATGTTTACAGACAGAGTGTGCTTGTCATTGATGGAAATAACGACAACATCGATGGCATGTTTACAGGCAAGAACAACAACAAGAACAACAAAAATGATGGAATGATTATAGGCACAATATGCAGAGATCAAAGCTTAGAAGAGATAACATTATGAGACGCACAGACAAGATCCCATACATCAAGGCTCACAGAAGGATCAAAGTTTGTGACCTTTGACACTTAGAGGTTTGAGAAAGACAAATCTTAGGAGGAGGAGCGACAATGACCATTGGATCAATTACCGTGAATGATCCGGGCCATCAGATTAGAGTCCAGATAGGAGGTGCGAGAAGAGGAGGATATTAGACCTTAGCCGTCAGATTAGAGCATGAAGGACTAGCAACCATTAGATCCATTGGAGTTGCAAGGAGGATAATCCCAAAAGTCATTCAAAAATCCAAAGCTGCGAAGGAATCTTGGCCGTCCATTAAGGCAGGACACGTGGCGAGAGATCAACATTTCGCTGACTTGCAAACTAGAAAAGTCAAAGGTGAGAGTTGTAGGAACTCGTGATGTCTGAGTTTGCAAGTTGATCTAGACCGTTAGATCATGGGGAGTTGTGAGCCGTAGATCTAACGCTCACAAATATCAGGAAGGTAGGAGGAAAATACCCGAGGAGCTGGGAGCTGAAACAATCCTAGTTGTTCATCTGGGAAGGACACATGGCAGCCGATAAAGCAGATTCGCAGAATCGTGAATCAAAAGAACTGCTTCGAGCAGTCCACATACATCACGAAGTTCGAGGTCACGATATTGATCATGACTGTCGGATCAAAGAGGAGTCATGATCGTTGATCTAGCAAAGCGGGAGTTCGAAAATTGGAAGAAGGGAGGTGCTCTAACCTCCGACATCATGAGTCGCGAAATTGCGAAGTGTGAAGGAGAGATCTGGACCGTCGATTGAGGAATGTCGTGGGTCGTTGATCAGGCATGACGAAGTTCACGATATCGTGAATCATTAAGTGCCTTTTCAATAAGCGTATGGTCATAGCCATGGTTACGTTGGCGAAGGTTAAGGGATGAGATAGCATGTTTCTAAGCTCCACTTTGCAGATCGCGAGTTGGGAGAATCGAGGTAACTCATAGCAGGAGTTCGCGATACGTGAAATCGTGAACCACCCTTTTTCTTGGCCCCTGGTAACAGTTGGAGGTCACATCATCGAAGGATTAAGGGAGGAGCTATCACGTCGCTAGGCTTGACATTGGAGATCGTCGAGATCGCGAAGCACCTTTTGGATAGGCATCTCATCACAGCTCGTGGTCATGTAAAAGGAAGGGGCTTAGCCAGAAAAACTAACGCCCACTGTGTATTTTTTCTTAGAAAGGGAAAAGGCACCAAAGGAATGAGCGCATAGAGGTTCTCAAGGTAACTTCCAGAAACAACTAATTGTTTCTGCCAGAGAAATCGAAGAGGCTTCAGGGTGATCGCCAGAGGAGCTGAAGAGTCTTGAGGTAACTACCAGTGGTATGAAGATTAATCATAGAGATAATTGACAGATGGAAAAGTATCGAAGACTGTAACTTCCAGAGAAGCCAAATTATCTCAGCATAATGACCACTGATGATGAACGGATTCAGTATAATCGCAGAAAATACAAAGAGTTGCGAGAATCATCTAACATAGGACTTGGCATGATAAATATACTTAGAATAGAGAAGAGTAAAGAGATGTTGTTGAGAGTGATTCATGAGGGTAGAAGTATGATGTTTTCAATAGCTGAAACATAGTGAAGAGGCGTAACACATAGAATGGAAATATGACATGGAGCATAAAGCACAGAATAAACAAGGAACAAACATGCATATCTGAGAGAGGAAGAGAAAGCCGAGGTGTGCACACAAAGACATAGCAGAATATCATTAAGCTCAAGAAGATGCGATAAGGAAGATAGTGATGCAGGTAGAACAAAGCAGTGTAGTAGAACAATGATGAGACTGGTAAGCCATTGATAAATACTGTATCACTGTGATAAATTTATGAGAATAAAAGATTTATATTTTAGGGTGGTAGGGAGGTGGTAGGGAGGACTGTTGTCCTCAAAGTTTCAAGTGGGTGCTTGAACACATGGAGTTGTAGCTTCCATCTGGTTGCAACCAAAAAAACCAGGGTGGCAGGGTGGTGCAAGGGAGAATTATTGTTCTTTTTTATATAGGTTGGTGCCTATGTAACTGGAAGTTGGTGCTGGAACACTCAGGAAGTTGGTGCTTCCTTCTAGTGGGTGCTAGAGAAACCAA
Source organism: Picea engelmannii (assembly GCA_009831015.1). NCBI lineage: Eukaryota > Viridiplantae > Streptophyta > Pinopsida > Pinales > Pinaceae > Picea > Picea engelmannii. The sequence continues at coordinate 62,899 of ML821278.1, forward strand.
AGAGTTGGTGCTCTTGGCAAGTTGTTGCTTGTAAAACAGAGGTGGTAGCCTCAAAGGGAATTGGTGCTCCTAAGAATGATAATGTACAGAAAATAAAGATTACTTATTATATCAAGAAGAAGAGGTTTTTCACTTTATGGGTTTCCTCAGGAAACATCTATCTCTGTATATTTCATGTGTGTGATTGATGTTGAATATTTTATTGCTTACTTCCCTGCATTAGTGTGATCGTAATTGAGTGTTCTGTAAAGAGTTTAAAATGGGAATAATTGTTTAAGCACAGTAACAACTGATTCACCCCACCCCCCTTTCATTTGTCCAACAATACGTTCCATCCTAGCTTGTTCTAGAATCTCTAATCGACCCTGGCGATTTCTTCTTCACTAGATCGATTTGATGGAAAAAACAATCTAAACAATCTACTACAAACAAATAACAACAATCCACTCTCAACAATATACTCTACTCTCCTACATTTCCATTTCCCTTCCATTTCCCTGGGCCCTCCCGTGAGGGAGTCAAGCCCAATCCCACTCTGATACCATATTGGGAAATGTGAGAGGGAGAGTAGAAATAATTACAAAAACTCAAAATTGTGCTAGCTAGTTGGAGAGAATATCTCAAAACAACTAGGCACCAACAACCTCCTAAAAACTAGGAACATTGATCTAGGTGGATATTGGTGGCCACCCACCTTTTTCGACTGGCTCAAAACAGTTTTCTGGAAATTTTGACAATTTACTATTTTTAGCAGTTTTTAACTTTCGGGGCCATTTTGAGGGACTAAATGAAATTTTTTCGAGATGGAGGTCCACAATTATGGCTAAAGGCATGATTGAGCCCCCAAAATCAATCTCCTCGACAATACCTTTCCGACGAGCTATCACACGCCTAAAACGAAGATCGTATGCAAAAGTTACGACCCCGGGATGTTGATGTACTCACTTACCCAAATGGGGCCCACAAGACTTTTGGCTCTTCATCTCCTAGAGTTAGGTTTTTGGATATATAGGGTTTTTGGAATTCCTGTTTATTGTAAAAAGGTCTTCAAAACCTCATTGTAACCATCTTCTTGCGAATGCGAGTAGCCGTCACATCTCTTCTCAGAGATAAGTTGCCACCATTCTAACGAGTCTTTCACTCTGTATTTTTACAGTCTCTGTACATTTCTTTCATTAATAGAAATCGTGTATCACTGTATCTCTGTGTTTATGGTTGCATCTCTGATATATATTTTTTATATTATTGTATATACGCGATATCTCTGTGCATTTCTTTATTATATCTCCGCTCTCATTTCGTGCCGAAAATAATCTGGATTAGTAGTATCAGAGCAGGCTGCTCTTGATCGTTTCTTCAGTGCATGTCCTCGATGAGGTCCAAGTATAGAAATTTGGGTCTCGATCTTGTATCTCTTGAAGAAAATCACTCTCACACACCCAAGAAACCTTCAATGGCGGAAGAAAATAAAAATGACGGAGCAGACGATCCTATCAATCTGTTGCTTGAGCAAGTTCTCACGCAACAAAGGGACGAAATGATGGAGAATTTTTCCCACATTCTTAAACGCCTGCCGATAGCATCAGGTGCATCTTCATCAAGCGACCACTTTGGAGGCACCTTTCCTTTCAAGGTACAAGTTAATTTTGATATTCCTGTATTTGAAGGACAGATAGATGCAAAAGCCCTAGAAAAATGGTTAACTCTGCTAGAAGGTTATTTCTCTGTTCACAATTTTTCCGACAAAGAAAAGATCACCTTCGCACTCCTTAAAGCTCTCCCTCATGTCAAACATTGGTGGGAAACTTACTGGGAGCAAAGTTCCACAGAGGAGTCTGGAATATATGGGGTCGATCCCAGTTGGTATTTTTTTGTGGATGCGGTAAAGGAACAGTATTACCCTGCTGACAACTATGAGGACTAGTACATGAGATGGACCACAATGCGACAAGAGAAGGGCCAAGCAATTTTGGAGTTCACCAATACCTTCCATACCTTGTGCACCAAGCTGGGTATCAAATACTTTGAGCGACATTTGGTTCTGAAATACTGTGGGGCTCTACATAGATACATCCACAGTGAAATGGATTTTCTAGACATCTCATCACTCAGTGCTGCTTATCGATATGTTGTTAAAATTGAGAAGAAATTTAAGCACCAGAACAAACGAGAATTCGGGTATGCAAATCCGCAACAACCAAAGTATGACAAAGACGTCCCTAACAAACAGTCTCTCGAAAACCAGTCCAAGACACAGGAAAAGAAGGGTCACGGGAAGACAAAGAAGGACACTGGAAAATGGTGCGAGTTCCACAAAAGTCCCTGGCACAACACCGATGAATGTCGCTCAAAACAGTCATTGGTGGCTGATATCAAAGACAAAGAGACGAACCCTAATTCAGAATCTGATTCTGAAAATAATGGTAAAGGACATATCATTGACGCGGACCCCACTACTATTGTCGCGACCGTAGCAATTCAACCAGAAGAACCAACAGATCCTGAAGAAGGGGAGCGCCTTTTTCATTCACAGATATGGGTGAAGGGGACCCCACTGCATTTTATTGTTGATAGCGGAATCCAGAAGAACCTCATCTCAGCAAAGGTCGTCAAACAGTTGGGATTGTCGACAATACCACACCAGCAACCATACAACATTAGGTGGCTTCGCCAAGGACGAGATCTCAGTGTCAGCCAAAAATGTCGATTGTCATACGACATCCAACCCTTCAAGGATGAGGTATTATGTTATGTTGCCCCACTAGATGTCTGTGATGTTCTCTTGGTCCAACCATATATGTGGAAGCGCCATGTTGTTTATGAGTCTCAACCCCGCAGTGTCATTGTTTCTCTGAGAAGAGATGTGACGGCTACTCGCATTTGCAAGAAGATGGTTACAATGAGGCTCTGAAGGCCTTTTTACAATAAAAAAGAATGTCAAAAACCATAGACATACAAAAACCTAACCCTAGGAGATGAAGCGCCAAAATTCATGTGGGCCACATTTGGGTAAATGAATACATCAACTTCCCGGGGTCGTAACTTTTGCATACGATCTCTGTTTTAGGCGTGTGATAGCTTGTTGGAAAGGTATTGTTGAAGAGATTCATTTTGGGGGCTCAATAATGCCTTTGGATATCATTGGGGACATAGATCTCAAAAAACCTTCATTTGGGCTCTCAAAATGGCCTCGAAAGTTAAAAACTGCTAAAAATAGTAAATTGCCAAAATTGCCAGAAAATTGTTTTGAGCCAGTCGAAAAAGGTGGGTGGCCACTGATATCCACCTTGTCATTGTTTCTCTGGGGGGTCATATCTACAGAATACCAGAGGTATTTACAACTACTGTTCTAACTGAAAAGTTCCGCAAAGTAGTATCTCATACTGCACAATTTAGCTTCTTCACAATCCGTTCAAAAGGAGAACAAAAGGACACTGCAACCACTACAGCCTCGCCCCAAGCACCTTCTATCAAACAGAAGAAAGTCGACAAGGTTGCAGCAAAGCGCAAAGATTCCTTCTATGCATTTTCCTCTCATGTAACTTGACTTGTTGAACGGCCTCAGCCTCAACAGGTTCGTGACAAACTTCCACAAACTGAGCAGGGCGACGTCTCCAACAAGGAAAACAACTCACCAAGATACAGATTCAACAAATGCTTTTCCCTCTCCCTCAGGAACTCAAAACAATGGAGACCATTGTTTCCTAAGGAGGGAGGATTGATCCAGGTGGATATCAGTGGCCACCCACCTTTTTCGACTGGCTCAAAATAGTTTTCTGGCAATTTTGGCAATTTACTATTTTTAGCAGTTTTTAACTTCCGGGGCCATTTTAAGGGCCCAAATGAAGGTTTTTAGAGATCAAGGTCCTAAACGATAGCTAAAGGAATGATTGAGACCCCAAAATGAATCTTCTTGACAATACCTTTCCAACGAGTTATCACATGCCTAAAACGGAGATCGTATGCAAAAGTTACGACCCCAAGAAGTTGATGTACTCACTTACCCAAATTGGGCCCACATGAATTTTGGAACTTCATCTCCTAGGGTTAGGTTTTTGGATGTCTAAGGATTTTGGCATTCTTGTTTATTGTAAAAAGTCCTTCAGAGCCTCATTGTAACCATCTTCTTGCGAATGCAAGTAGTTGTCACATCTCTTTTCAGAGATAAGCTGCCACCATTCTAGCGAGTCTTTCACTCTGTATTTTTACAGTCTCTGTACATTTATGTCATTAATAGAAATCACGTATTACTGTATCTCTGTGTTTATGGTTGCATCTATGATATATTTCTGTTATATTATTGGATATACACGATATCTCTGTGCATTTCTTTATTATATCTCCGCTCTCATTTCATGCCGAAAATAATCCAGATCAGTGGTATCAGAGCAGGCTGCTCTTGATCGTTTTTTCAGTGCATGTCCCCGATGAGGTCCAAGTATAGAAAGTTGGGTCTCGAGCTTGTATCTCTTGAAGAAAATCGCTCTTGCACACCCAAGAAACCCTCAATGGTGGAAGAAAAGAAAAATGACGGAGCAGACGATCCTATCAATCTGTTGCTTGAGCAAGCTCTCGCGCGACAGAGGGGCGAAATGATGGAGAATTTTTCCCACATCCTTAAACGCCTGCCGATAGAATTAGGTGCATATTCATCAAGCAACCACTTTGGAGGCACCTCGCCTTTCAAGGTACAAGTTAATTTTGATATTCCTGTATTTGAAGGACAGATAGATGCAGAAGCCCTAGAAAAATGGTTAACTCTACTAGAAGGTTATTTCTCTGTTCACAATTTTTTCGACAAAGAAAAGATCACCTTCGCACTCCTTAAAGCTCTCCCTCATGTCGAACATTGGTGGGAAACTTACTGGGAGAAAATTTCCACAGAGGAGTCTGGAATATATGGGGTCGATCCCACTTGGGATTTTTTTGTGGATGTAGTAAAGGAACAGTATTACCCTGTTGGAAACTATGAGGACCAGTACATGAGATGGACCACACTACGACAAGAGAAGGGCCAAGCAGTTCCAGAGTTCACCAATACCTTCCATACCTTGAGCACCAAGATGGGTATCAAAGACTCTGAGCGACATTTGGTTCTGAAATACCGTGGGGCTCTACACAGATACATCCAGACTGAAATGGATTTTCTGGACATCTCATCACTCGGTGCTGCTTATCGATATGCTATTAAAATTGAGCAGAAATTTAAGCACCAGAACAAAAGGGAATTCGGGTATGCAAATCCGCAACAACCAAAGTATGACAAAGATGGCCCTAACAAATAGTCTCCTGAAAACCAGTCCAAGACACAGGAAAAGAAGGGTCATGGGAAGACAAAGAAGGACACTGAAAAATGGTGCGAGTTCCACAAAAGCCCCTGGCACAACACCGATGAATGTCGCTCAAAACAATCATTGGTGGCCAAGATCAAAGACAAAGAGTCAAACCCTGATTCAGAATCTGATTCTGAAAATAATGGTAAAGGACAGATCATTGATGCAAGCCCCACTGCTATTGTCGCGACCGCAACAATTCAACTAGAAGAACCAACAAAGCCTGAAGAAGGGGAGCTCCTTTTTCATTCACAGATGTGGGTAACGGGGACCCCGCTGCATTTTATTGTTGATAGCATAAGCCAGAAGAACCTCATCTCAGCAGAGGTCATCAAACAGTTGGGATTGTCGACAACACCACACCTACAACCATACAACATCGAGTGGCTACGCCAAGGACGAGATCTCTGTGTCAGCCAACAATGTCGATTTTCATACGGCATCCAACCCTTCAAGGATGAGGTATTATGTGATGTTTCCCCACTGGATGTCTGTGATGTTCTCTTGGGCCAACCATATATATGGAAACGCCATGCTGTTTATGAGTCTCGACCCCGCAGTGTCATTGTTTCTCTGAGAAGAGATGTGACGGCTACTCGCATTCGCAAGAAGATGGTTACAATGAGGCTCTGAAGGCCTTTTTACAATAAAAAGGAATGCCCAAAACCCTATACATCCAAAAACCTAACCCTATGATATGAAGCGCCAAAAGTCATGTGGGCGCCATTTGGGTAAGTGAGTACATCAACTTCCCGGGGTCGTAACTTTTGCATACGATCTTCGTTTTAGGCGCGTGATAGCTCGTTGGAAAGGTATTGTCGAGAAGATTCATTTTGGGGGCTCAATCATTCCTTCAAATATTATTGAGGACCTCGATATCGAAAAACCTTCATTTGGGCCCTCAAAATGGCCCTGGAAGTTAAAAACTGCTAAAAATAGTAAATTGCCAAAATTGCTAGAAAACTGTTTTGAGCTAGTTAGAAAAGGTGGGTGGCCACCAATATCTACCTTGTAATTGTTTCTTTGGGGGGTCATCTCTACAGAATACCAGGGGTAGTTCCAACTACTGTTCCACCTAAAAAGTGTCGCAAGGTAGTATCTCATACTGCAAAATTTAGCTTCTTCACAATCTATTCAAAAGGAGAACAAAAGGACACTGCAACCACTACATCCTCACCCCAAGCACCTTCTATCAAACAGAAGCAAGTTGACAAGGTTGCAAAAAAGCGCAAATATTCCTTCTGCGCATCGTCTCAGCCTCAACAGGTTTGTGACAAACTTCCATATACTGAGCAGCGCGACGTCTCCAGCAAGGCAAGAAGCTCACCAAGATACAGATTCAACAAATGCTTTTCCCTCTCCCCCGGTAACTCAACGCAATGGATACCATTGCTTCCTAAGGAGGGAGGATTGATCCAGGTGGATATTGGTGTCCACCCACCTTTTTCGACTGGCTCAAAACAGTTTTCTGGCAATTTTGGCAATTTACTATTTTTAGCAGTTTTTAACTTTCGGGGCCATTTTGAGGGCCCAAATGAAGGTTTTTCGAGATAGAGGTCCTCAATGATAGTCAAAGACATGATTGATCCTCCAAAATGAGTCTCCTAGACAATACCTTTCCAACGAGCTATCACACGCCTAAAATGGAGATCGTATGCAAAAGTTACGACCCCGGGAAGTTGATGTACTCACTTACCCAAATGGGGCCCACATGAATTTTGGTGCTTCATCTCCTAGGGTTAAGTTTTTGGATGTCTAGGGTTTTTGGCATTCCTGTTTATTGTAAAAAGGCCTTCAAAGCCTCATTGTAACCATATTCTTACGAATGCGAGTAGCCGTCACATCTCTTCTCAAAGATAAGTTGCCACCATTCTAGCGAGTCTTTCACTCTGTATTTTTACATTCTCTATACATTTCTTTCATTAATAGAAATCCCATATTACTGTATCTCTGTGTTTATGGTTGCATTTTTGATATATTTCTGTTATATTATTGGATATACGTGATATCTCTGTGCATTTCTTTATTATATCTCCACTCTCATTTCATGCCGAAAATAATCTGGATCAAACATACTCCTAATAGAGACTAGAACTCTACATAATAATGACCAATAAACTCAATAATTAAATACGATCACACCAAAGACAAGTGGGAGTTACATATCCCAACATTTCCCTCCACATTTCATTTCATGAGCATGACAAGAAAATGCATAAAAAATCTATCGATGAAAAGTTAAATTGTACACAAAGAGAAATGCACTTGTGAGGAATAACTATTAACATTTGGATTTTGGATTTTTAAGTTGCAAGGCATTTGTTATATGAAAACAAACTTCACCCGATTTGTTTACCCGATCGATGGAAAAATGACATATGTTCTACGTTTGTTTCTGCATTTTCCAGTTTATGTTCTGACCATAATAATGATCATCTAGTAGAGCAATAGTGGCTTGGTGCTCCCTGACTCGATGAATATCGCAAGGGCCTCGGTGAGTATCTACATCATGGTGATGATAGATCCTGGAAGCACTCATGATCAAATAGAGATTACCTCAATGTTCTTGAAGTTGTTGGTGGTCCTCCATGTGAGCTCAAGTGTTGAATTTGTGCATGATGCCACATCTTCTATTGGGTTGGTGTAAAAATTTGTCGGGCATCAACAAATGGAATAGCATAAGAATTATTCATAGCAAYGAGTTGAAACAACCAAATATATTGATTCTATTTGAGGCCCGAAGGTGGCATATATTGGAAAAGTATCCATATTGTCCAACATCGTTGACATTAGCATCATGGGCATATACTTGAACAACACTAGCACCAACAATGACAATGAYAKAGCAATGCCCRAKATAAACTGTATCAATGGTATCACCAACTCAAGAGAATTGCATCGATTCATGATCATCAACTATGGAAACAATGCTATGTGTGTTTAAGATTTATTTGGATGTTGATGATAGGAGACTCATATATTGAACATTCAATTGTTGTAGATTTTGATGCTAGTGATGAGGAAAATGGGCCTATGGTGTGGGAGGTTATCAAGGTGTGGTCACCTACAAAATAGGTGGAAATCAATTAGTTGGGGATATAAAAACCCTAGTCCCAACCTAATTCAAGAACCAACAATGAAAATATTCGCCTACTAATTTTGGGGGCCATCCCTAGTCAGTTGGGTAAGCTACACTACTTGACTTAATTCATCTGGTCTCATTGTCTCACAAATCTTCCCAATGACATCCACCACTGGCCCAACAAAGACAATATTGATTTATTTCTTCAAAAAAGGAAAGGAAGTTTGGGGCTCCACTATTTTATTTAGAATGAGTAATTGAAAGGAAGTATGAGGTTCCACTATTTTATTTAGAGAAAGTAATTGATTTGTTCATAATGGGAAGGAAAAATTGAGTACTTCAAATGTGATGTGGTAACGATCAATGGCCCCATACTATTACAACTTAGGTCATCGCTCGATTGTACACTTCTTATGATAGTGTGTTCCTGAAGTCAATTTCCAAGAAACTTGTAGCTTGTAGACGAACCATCAATAGTCCTTCAAGTAATATAAACATACAGGTTCGTCTAAACATAGAGAGGTGGATACAGATCAATGGTTGTAAAGAAAATACACATTGTTCCATCATAAATGATGTCCTTTATCACAATGTATGTGGCGTGCAACAACTTTGAGCGAATGCAAATGGTTGGTTTGGTTAGTTCCACATCATTACAATCCACACTTTTTTCTTCTCTTCATCCTTTTACCATAGCATGAGGAGGTCAGGGAGGAGCAACACAACAACAACATAGGTGCTTCGTTTACGTGGCACCTAACTCACACAAGAAATGATAATTGTGATATTTTAGATTGAATGAATTGAAAACATGTTATGTGGTTGAAAGGGAACAATGGAGTTTGTGATATGGAAGTGTTGTTGTTAATGGTTTTTGTTTCATGAAGGGTGGAGGCCTTTTATGAAGTTATGGCGCTTTTTTTTAATACGTACATAACATTTTTTTTTTTAAGTCTTGATTAGAATGTTCTTTGTCCCATCGAATTATTTAAGTTATCCAATTCAACAAGTTGTTTTTGTTTCACAACCTTATAAATAAATTAACATTCCTATTTAATAAAGGGTTGCAATTGCTTTTAATTCAACTTAGGGAAAACGATAATACTCATTAGAATGATACTAGGTATTTTAAATGTACTTTTGAATTGTGTGATGTTAGACATGCTACAATAATAATAAAAAAATGATTGAGCTTGTCCACTCGTTGCTTTACTCCCAAATTATTGAATAAAATGTTCAAAGTTGAAAAAATTGATTACGATAATCTATCCATGGGTTATCGTTGAACAACCTGATAAGACTTTTTCACACCCATTACTTGTTTACTTTCCATTTGTTAGTCTTTGTGTAAGCCAAATGTTCTTTGTTATAAAAAAAATGGTTTGCAGATAGACATATCCTGCTCCCTAGCTAGACTTTCAATATTCACACTCGGGTAGGAATGGTAAAGACAAATCCTGCTCAAAAGTGTTTCTAGATAGATATCCATTCCTCATAGATATCTATCCATCCCTAATATAAAAAAAAAGAATTTGATTTATACACAACCCTAACACCCTCTTCTTATTATCCTAACGTGGAACTTACCCTCTCCTTTATCTAAACAACACGAACACTAAGATTGCTCTCAATAATATTGAAATTGAATATTGACCAAAACCTAAAAACTACACTTGATATTTCTAATTGTTAATTTTTACAAAATAACTCTTATAAAAAAAATGGTTTGTAGATAGACATATCCGTAACTAGACTTTCAATATTCACACTCGGGTAGGAATGGTAAAGACAAATCCTGCTCAAAAGTGTTTCTAGATAGATATCCATTCCTCATAGATATCTATCCATCCCTAATATAAAAAAAAAGAATCTGATTTATACACAACCCCACCACCCTCTTCTTATTATCCTAACATGGAACTTACCCTCTCCTTTATCTAAACAACACGAACACTAAGATTGTTCTCAATAATATTGAAATTGAATATTGACCAAAAACTAAAAACTACACTTGATATTTCTAATTGTTAATTTTTATACAATAACTCTTTCTGCAATATGTATTTACACCTCATACGAAAACTTATAGTATGAAAGGATACATGATGTAGGTTTATAAGTTCTGGATGTTTTAGTCACCCGCTTCTGATCGAGTTCAATTAAAAACAATTCTGCTCTTCTGGCTGGCCACTGAAAATATAATATTAAGTGGGATGTCTTACAATATAAGGGATGGGTGGCACCGGGATTCTATTTCCTGTGCAGAGATTCCAGAGATTCCTGGGTGGCACCGGGTTTCTATTTATTCATCTATTGTCGATTTTCTCAAGCTGTCTGGTCAAACTGTTTATTTAACCTAAATCTGCAGTGTTCATGGATTGGTCGGAACATCAACGATTGTATGGACTCATGGATACTGAACAAGGCTGCTTCAAAAAGGTTGCCCGTTATGCTGATTTGGTTCATTTGGAAGGCTCGGAATGAAGCTTTTTTCGAAAGGAAGCCACCTATAGCAGGAATCGTTGCCTATAGGACTTTAAACACTCTTAATAACCATCAAACAAATTATAAGTCGCAGGCCTTAAGATTGAGTCCTATTATCCGTCGGAATGGCTTCACTTTGGCTTTTTTATGGGGCTTTCAATACAGGAGGAAAATTGTGGGGGCAGGGGGATCCTTGAAGATTTGAAGGGTTTGAAGATTAAGAGACCAGGTAACGAAATATTTCTCAAACAATATTTTAAAAACTAGGGTTTAGTTCGGTTCAGTTGATTGCTATTTTTTTTTTTAAATTAATGGACTTAAAAATTGTTTTGAAAGATTGAGAGATCATATATCCTAGTTCAAATGTGTGGGCAAATTCCTTAATACATCGAAACTAGGGTTTGTAAAATTAAAGTACTTTAAATTTGTTTTGAAAAATTGAGAGATCATATATCCTAGTTCAAACGTGTGCGCAAATTCCGTAATACATCGAAYCTAGGGTTAGTTCAAATGTGTGGGCAAATTCCTTAATACATCGAAACTAGGGTTTGTAAAAATGTGTGGGCAAATTCCTTAATACATCGAAACTAGGGTTTGTAAAATTAAAGGACTTCAAATTTGTTTTGAAAGATTAAGAGATCATATATCCTAGTTCAAATGTGTGGGAAAATTCCTTAATACATCAGCTAAATGTTCTTTCACAGTTGAAGGTTGTTTGGATTCAAGCTCATTTGAGATGCTACTTCAGAGGGATTGGGGGATTTGTATTTAATGCAATTAAAAAATCTGTGAGTAACATTTTGTATCAATTTGACTAATCCATACATAGTTGAACAAAAATGGAGTAGTTACACAGGATTAGAAATGTTATGTAGTTATGTCCTCGAGGTGTAGGACAGTCGGTGATGGAGTGTGTTGTTAAGGCACTCCGTGATGTTAAAGTCACCGGTTCAAAACCTGTGGGAACAAAAAATCTAGCCATGTTAAGGGTTGGTGTGGCTCAGGCTAGTCCACATAAATATAGCTATTCAACTTGCTCTATAGATATATACGTATAGTAC